>CM035153.1:31194981-31484289 GCA_020205615.1 Panax quinquefolius
GAGAGAGAATCTGGAGAAAGCGTAAAGAAAATGCCTTTCAACAATGGGTGAGGACATCAGTTTTATATCTGAAAGAAGATGAGAAAGGATCTGGCGTGTCCTTGGTAGTGGAGTCGATCGGTAATCCTTATCTTTTCTTCTTTAACTCTCGGCCAAGTAGGAAGTGGAAGGCGTGAGGAGCGGGTTGTCGGTTGAGTGGAGTAATATTGTTGGCGGTGGCGTCATTTTCTTTGGTGGAGAATCTTGTGGTTGTCCTTTTACGATTATTGATCTTTGTAGTGGAGAATAGCTTTATGCTTTCCTTTTCCTTTTTGTCTTGTTCCATTTTCTCGGAAATCATGGAAGTGAGAGAATCCCAAAAGTCTCCCGTGGTGGGTTACGGTTCTTGACTTTCTCCGGCTAAGGCGTTAAATTGATTGTCATCTGTTGATTCATCATTCATTGCTTGCATTTTCATAGAAACATCATCTTGGACAAAGAAGTTGTAGGAATTGTGTTTTCAAATAATCCATGGTCTTAACTATGAGTTGATTTCAGTTAGATTTGGAAACTTCCATTTTTAAGTCTGCTTGGATTTTGACAAAAGGATTGGTGATGTTGGTCTTTGGAAGGCTTTGAGGTATAACATCTAAGCGAGCTTTGAGTATGATTTTCTATAGATTTGAGAAGTTACGGTAAAGTGGGATTAAATCCTTTATCCACCATTTGGTAAAAAATACCCTTTTAAGGCGAAAATTTTTATTACGATAGTCACATTGGAAATCCCATTTCCATATCCAGGGATCTTTGAAGCGAATTATGAAATGGGCGATAATTTAAGCATTGACAAATCTTTATTTCTTGGTATATGGGCATAAGCTATTGCCATTCTTTGAATCTTTGTTTGAGCAGGATTGGTAGGGTTTCAAGAGTGATTCCAAATTTATCCTACCAAGCGAAAAACCGGTTAGGAATTTGGATATAATTTATCAAATATCATCACGATGTTCTAAAAAATGAAATTCTAGCGGTTTTCGTTTGGTGGGATAAATTTGGAATCACCACTCTTGAAAAATTTTCAAAAAGGGATCTGTGAGAATGCTGCGTGAAAATGAGACCATCGGATTTCGAAAAAAAAGAAACCGAAATGAAATGGAAAGGAGAGTTAAATGGTGATGAAAGAAAGATTAGGAGGATATGATCAAATTCTTCTGTATAAAGGGATGATATGAAGCGAAAAAGGAGGATCAAAGATTGATATAATTTAAGCACGTCTGTCAATGATTTACAGAGGATAAAAGCCACAACGCCATAACACGGCTAAAGGCAAAGTCCTAAAATACGACTTGGGTGACGTTCCACTTAATTAGACATCAATCTTAATCTATCTCATCTAGTAATATGGCATGAATGTTTAAAGACATATAAAATATATATTAGCAGATAAATTATTACATATATGATCTCGTAAAGTTACTTTTGATTTGGGGGTCTTCCCAAAACTATAGTAAGCAGGTTTCTTCCCAGATATAGTGTTTTTTTAGTTAAAGCGATAAATTGTTGATTTGTTGAAATCTGTTCTAAAAAATAAAACGATTATGGCTATTGGATGCGGATTTGATATGATGTTTTATAACGATTACTATTTTCAGTATGATAATCTAAAAGTTCTAATAAAGAGACATAATAGTTAACAGAAGCAATACTTAAAACTTACAAGGGAGCCTTGGATATCTTCAAACTTCAAACTTATATATTCAATATTTAGAGAGAGAGGGAGAGAGAGAGGATACAGAGAAAACGTAAAAGAAAATCTACCTCAACAATGGGTGAGGACATCCCCTTTTACACAAGAAAGAAGATGAGAAAGGATCTGGCGTGTCCTTGGTAGTGGAGTCGATCAGTAATACTTATCTTTTCTTCTTTAACTCTCAGCCGTAGGAAGTGGAAGGCGTGAGAGCAGGTTAATCGGTTGAGTGGAGTATTATTGTTGGAATTTGGCGTCATTTTCTTTGGTGGAAGTCTTGTGGTTGTCCTTTTCTCGATTATTGATCTTTGTAGTGGAGAATAGCTTTATGCTTTTCCTTTTCTTTTTTTGTCTTGTTCCATTTTCTCGAAAATCATGGAAGTGAGAGAATCCCAAAAGTCTCCCATGGTGGGTTCTGGTTCTTGACTTTCTCTGGCTAAGACGTTGAATTAATTGTCATCCTGTTTAGATTCATCATCGCTAACTGTTTTCAAAGAAACATCATCTTGGACAAGAGACTGTAGGAATTGTGTTTTCAAATAATCCATGGTCTTAACTATGAGTTCAGTTTCAGTTAGATTTGGAAACTTCTGTTTTAAGTCTGCTTGGATTTTGACAAAAGGATTGACTGATGTTGGTGCTGGAAGGCTTTGAGGTATAACATCTAAACAAGCCTGAGTATGATTTTCTATGGATTTGAGAAGTTCTAGATTCAATGGTTCGGGTTGTATGGGGATTAATACCCCAATTAGCAAGAGGCATGATGCTCTTAACGGTTGTTTTACTGTATTGGATTGGACTAGCTGATTTTGATGGATCATGAAGCATGTGCTTAATGTCCATGGATGTTTTTTTGCTCATAAACATAAGCGATACTAATTGAAGCGGGAGGAGGCTGTTGAGTCATTAAATAACGTCTCTTTATCTCCCATGGATCTTTCATCCATTTCTCATCATTACATTCGATGATCAATCTTTGTTTCTTAGTATTTTTGTTGGGAATGTCTTTGTTAGGGTAATAGGAGAACATCCTTTCTTGTTGGTTGGCTAGAAGAAGCCAGAAGAAATCTTTGGATTGAGTATTTAAGGATCGAATTTCAGATATAGTACAAATTAGCTACGCTTTTCGGCCTCTTGTGGCCATGACACGGCTTCTCTCTTGGTCATTCCCGCAAATATTCTCGGGTTAGAAAATGCGGTAAAAATTACATTTTTCCTTTGATATATTCAATATCAAAGTCAAATCTGGATAAAGTACTACTGCCCGGGGTTGCAAATATCATTTAGATGCTAAATTCGAACATCTTTTTAAATATCTGTTTTCATTTTGAGGTGAGCAATCAACTTTCGGATTAAAAAGTCTTGATTCAAAAGATCATCACGAAATTTTAAAACACATTTAACAATTGAAAGGCATTCCTTCTTTATAGTAGGATAATTTAAAGAGGGTCCTTTCCAAGTTCACGAAGTAAAAGCAGACAAGATCTTCTCTTTTCTTTGTTAGGATTAAATTGCTTTAAAATCCCACCATATCCTGTGTCGAAGCATCAGTTTGAACAATCTTTTTCCAATCGGGATTAGGTAGGGAAAGACAAGGTATCTGTTTAACCCTGGTTTTGATTTTTATTACTGCTTCAGTATGTTCACTAGTCCAAGGTAAAGGATTTTTTCATAATCGAGTATACAGAATAGCAGTATCTTGGGAAAGATTTGGGTAAAAATCTCGAATATAATTAAGACTTCCCAAAAATCTTTGCAGTTGGTTAATACCTTTAATTTAAATGCGGAAATTTAGATGTAAATTCGATACATCTATCGATTGGAATTATAGTTCCATTGAAAATATTATGTCGAAAATCGATTTTAGTTTGGAAAAAGTTTCATTTAGGGAATGAAACTACCAAACCATTTTTATGATAACATTTTTGAAAATATTTAAATGTTTAATATCTTTGGTCATGGATGAAGAGAAAATTAAAGCATCATCGATTATAACGGATAATAAATTCGATAAAGGGATTAAAATATCATTCATGATATGTTGGAATTGAAGGTCCATTTTGACACCAAATGGAAGAACATTCCATTCATAATGACCAAAGGGATGCTTTAAAAGCGGTTTTATAAGTATCCTGTTCTCAATTTGTATTTGCCAAAATCCACGATTTCATGTCAAATTTAGAAAATAGTGGCATCATGAAGTCTGTCAAGAAGGTCCTTTTTATTAGGGATTGGATATCTAATCCATTGAAGGGCTTCATTAAGCGGTTTATAATTAATACTTGAGTCTAGGAGTTCCTCATTCAATTTGAATTTTTATTGACATAAAAAATTCGCATACAACTCAGGGGAGAAGTACTAGGTTTTATCAATTTTTTTACATTTAAGGGACTCAATTTCGGTTTCAAAAAGTAAATATTCCTTTTTCATTTGACTAGGTCGAGACTTAGTAGGAATATTTTCTCATTGTAATTGGGGACATAGGGAAGAGAAATAATATGCTTCTTCTGTTCCGAGAAAGCATTTGGGACATCACTACACATTTCGGTTTGAAGAGTCTTGTAGATCAATTTTATCTTGTCTGTAAAGAAGGTTGTAAAATTCTACATTACGTAGTAAGAAATTTTATTTCTTTTGAATAAAATTAATCGCTTTTCTTTAGAATAAATCATGTGTTTAACTTGATTTAATTCTTTTTATATAAGGTTACATTATGAATTCAAAAAAACAATATATACATTGTTAAGAGTGGTATGAATTCCTAAAGTATCGATTTTTGAAATAGGCATTAAAAGACATAAGAAAGGGTGCCTAATATGATACTTTGATTCATATTACGGATAAGGACAAAAGAAGTAGGTAAACATAAACCTTGATTGCATTAAGGGTTGGGTATCTTGTATTTAATATTCATAGTGTTTCCACTTGTATCAAGTTAAAGATTGAGTGGTTTTACGGAAGTATTTAGTAGAATTAACCCTTCTGGATAAAATTCATGTCAACACCACTATCTACAAGAAGCAATGGCATCTTTAATAATAAAATCGGTTTAATAACAAAAGTAATTACGATATACCATTTTGAAAGACTACTTGATTCATAAGCATTAAATATTGTTAGGAAGATTCTAATTTATCGGAAGATTAGGTCTTAGAGGATTCTATATTATTATCCTATTTATGAATTAATTGTTCTTTAATATTTTTAAGTCTTGGAAAATAATAACATTAGTATACGTAATTGCTTTATTTTGATTTCGAATATTAATATCACTCTTAAGGTCCGGATAGTAGTAGGCTTTTCGATAGTAGAAACATTTTGAACACGTTTCATGACTTCTCTCATACTATATTGTTCTATGGGAAGAATTTCTTCCATTTTTTGGTTTTTATAACAGGCTTCCAAAAACTTTAATTTAATTTTTGGATCTTTGATCTGATCTGCTAAGTCGAGAAGGGACTTTTGGGTTTCTGTTAGGACATTGATCTTTGGGTCCTCAATATCTAAACCATTCATTTCAACAATGGCTTTCCAATAGTAAACGATAGTCATTATTACGAGTTATTTTTAACGATCTGAAGCTTGACATTGATTCTTAATGAGAATTATCATCGATTGAGAATAGATTTACGCTTGAAGTCTTCCTCTCGCACTTGATTACGAATCACTGCTTTGGATAAACAATAAAATTTTTTGTTGAATGTCTTCTTGAGGACATTTCATTCGGTTTCTGTTTCAATTTTGATTTACATTTATTAGCAAAATGTCTGGTTTACCACATTTATAACTTTGGACTTTAGATTTATCTTTTTACTATTGTTCCTTCTTTTCTTAGTGGTTTTTCGGGGTTTTGTTCTTAGATTTCTTAGAAGAGCGTCTTGATGAGTCTAGAGTGCTTGAACTCTGTTGTTTTTTAGCCTTATTGGGATCTTGTAATTTTGTATCATAAGAGAATTGGTCACAAAATTCTCCTATCTCATGTCTTTTAGTGAGATTACATTGTTTCATTAATTGTTGGAGTTTCATATCATTACATAACGATAATCCTTCTTCAATGATTCTTTGAAATAAGATGGCCATAAGAATCTTTGGTCATAAGGGATACTCATGCGATCATGTTTATCTCTTAATTTTTTACGGACTTTTTCAGCAAAGAAAGTAGGAGGCCATCAATAAATTTGGCCTTTCAATGTTCCTTCGTTAGCATCGCCCTTTGCATGACTTTCATGAGAAAGACATCCTTATACCATCTAAAATGGGTCGAGGAGGGGCATCGAAGGTTACGTAAAAAGTTCTCTACTCTATCGGTATTCATAAGTCCCGGTCCAACAAAATGGTGGAGGCTGCTTGAACTAAGGTGTAACAAGCGTCTTCCTTCACGTTAGAAGTCTAATAATGAGGATCAATTTCTTCTTTATAGGCTTGAAGAACTTACATTCTCTGTTTATCATTTAGCATATTATCCCACCATCCTTTAAGGATGGGTGAAACCATTAACTAAGAAAGCGGCGGATCGGTGATCGGTATTATCATTACATTTCTGAGACGATCACATACATCATGATATGATGGATGGTTTGAATATTTGATATTCGGTCTTGCCATTAATATTCCATTCATAAATGGTTTTTCCATGGTAAGACTTTTGAGAATGAAGAAAGTCTTCTTCATCTGAGAATATCTGAGGAGTGGTCAGGGTAATAATACCTACTAGGTCGGATAAAGCAATATGATTTATGGGTTTTTTACTGTAAGTAGTTTTATTAATATTTTGCATTTCCTGAAAATTATTTTGGATTTCCAAAATATTAATGGGAGAAAAGGAATCAGAATCTTCTTCATTATCAGTATTAGCAATACTGGTTTGTGAAGAGGGCTGTCCAGACATCATATTGATCCGGGACGGAGGCGGGAGTAAGGTTTAAATCTTTCATTTTATTTAAAAGATTATCAATGAACTCATTATCGGATTTAGAAGATTTCATTTTAAAATTACTAACTTCTAAGGGTGGTTTAACGGTTACGGGTTGAAGATCAAGCTTCTGAGGAGTAACTTGACAATTATCATTAATATGATGAATTTGTTCTTCTATCTGGTTAATTGTTTTCCCTACGGTTTGAAGGAATAAATTAGTATAATTATTACATTTTGACAAGGGTAAAATGTCTTTTATTTTAACATCTTCATGTTGACGAGGTATATCAGTAATATCAACATACGGATTAATAACTAAAGGTTTCAGGTTTTCATTTCCTGAGCTAAGTTCAAGGGACTTAGGAGGTGGATGTATAGATTGGATAACACTACTATTAGTGGTAATCCAGTCTTTTTAGATTCCCGTCAACACATTTAGTTGACTTTCATTGTAAAGGTCTGATTTAGAAGCAAAATCATAATACCATTTAACAAATGATAAAATACATTGATTCTTGTTCAGATAAGTATAAAAATAAGATTTTATTTCTGCTAATTTATCATTATTATGATTCTTGAAATACCAATTTCTAAAATTCTGGTATTTATCCTGCATGAACTCCTGGTTTAAATATTGACGAATTTTACTTTTTGGAGAAAAATCCATTAACATTCAAAATTCATATCACTAGCAGTTGGACTATAAGGTCTTCTGTTTGGAGTATTTGTTTCATATATACCATGAGGTATTTAATTTTCGTAAATATGAATCCTCTCGATTAAGTCTTCATTTTGACAGACTCATTGTTGGGATTCTTAGACTCTTGAAAAATAGATTCTAAGGGTCGGAATACGGAATCGTCTACAGAAGATAAATAAATATTTCCATTCTTTGGTTTGGACAAACATCTCAATGGATTGTCTAATTATAGGTGTTAGGCCATAATCCTTTTCCTTATTGGTAGAAATTATTGGGCTCCTCCTTGGATCATGTTATCTTTGAGTCATGGTTGGATCCGATCCTTGGGTCATTTCTATTATTATTATTTGGGCTTAGTCATTATATTGGCCCATTATACAAATTATCACTTAACTTGACTTTGACCGATAATCATTATGCCAAATGACGTTTGACTATTATGTATGCCACTTTCTTTGCATGGCATTAATGAGGATGGGACTCGGATGGCCGTGGTGGTGGCAAAAGATATGAGAGGGGTGAAGGTAGGTATTTACTTTAAATTTGAAAATGGCCCGGAAGTGAGGGAAAAAGGTGTCGAGAAGAAGGTGGTGGGTGTACGATGAAATAGGATAGTGGAGTATCGTGGGGCTAAGATCACATAAGAGGGTAAATGTAACACACATTTCAATTAGAATTATTATTCTATCTTTCTCGGACACTAGATAATATTTTTCTCTCCATTGTTGACCTTGTGATCGCTGTCTTGACTCTCTGCATGGGAGCTATCCCTCGACGATCGGTAGTCGAGCTTTTAGTGTTGACTTGTTGGTATGTGTAGGATATTAGATAGCGTCTTGGTGATTGGGGCGTGGAGAAAGATCTTGGCGTTAACATTGGCGCTAGAAGGAGGGGGAGTTCTAGTGTCACGAATATTTTTCAATCCTGGCTGTGTGTTTGTTCTACGTCGATATTCATGGTGAAGAGTAGAACACCTACAACTGAAGAAGGCGGTAGAAAACGCCGGTGAATCGACACCCAGAGTGTCATCGAGGATCGTTTGGGGCCGTGATAAGTGTTCATGCAAGCACAACGTCAAGCGATCCCCGAAGATTTTCGGTTGAAGAAGATGGGTAAAGGCTAAGCGTGGGTTAGTCTACCCTCTTGATAAAGCGTCGGCCGTGAGTGGGAAGCGAGTAGAAGGCACTTCGCCTAGAACTTCGATCTGAGAGGACCAAGATGAAAAAGCTTCACGGTTGGCTAAGATGGGCGATGAAGCGGATAGAGCTATGGAAGTACTTGTGAAACAACGACGGGATATAGGTGAGCAGATGGCGGATAGATGAGAGTTGAGAGATGAAGAACTCGGTTATAATCAATCAGAAGAGCAAGGACAAAGTGGAAAAGAACACATTCATTCGGGGACGAGAGTCTCGAGGTCGAAATCGAGAAAGAAGAAGATCCAAAGCCCTACTCCTCAAAGATCGAGGAGGGTACATCACCTGTCGATTCTAAGGAGGCGGTCGAAGAGAAACGGAGAGGTCGATCCGAGGATCGTACTCACGAAATCACAAAGAAAGCCCTTGTTGTTGCACATTCTCGCCTCGGTGCGGGCACAAAGGCGAAGCATATCTAGAGATTGTACTCCAGAGAGTCTCTGCGAGGGTACAGCCGCCCATAGACACTCGTCATTGAAGAAAGCCCTTCTAGAGTTGAAGGTTCTATTGTAAGAAAGCCGGTCTACTTTCGAGGAGGAGAAAGGAGTCCTTAGGAAAAGGAAGCATCATCTGACGGAAGGTGTAGAGTATTTGGTTAAAGAGTTAAAAGAACTTGAGCGACTTCTTAGAAGTACAAAAGGCGAAGGACATTTAGGAAAGAAGGCATCCCCTTTTTCGCGGAGATTCTTAAGAAAAAAAGTGACCCTACCAAAAAGTTGCCCCGTATTGAGAGTTATGATGGATCGGGGATCCCTATGACCCTGATCGAGGCGTCGAATGGTGATGGATTAATATGACTTTAGCGATCTTTGCTAAGTGTCATACTTTTGTCCTAACACTCGAGAAAGGATGCGGCGGTGGATGGGGACGTTGCCCTCAGATTGATTTCATCTTGGGCGGATATATGCGATAAATTTCATGCTCGCTTTGGGAGCAACAAAAGAAAGGGAAAACCAATTTGGTTCGTTGGCTCGGAGTTCGACAAGTTTTGAATGAGTCTTTGGGCAATATGTGAAGAGATTAGTGAAGCGATCGGCCGGTGTGAGACTTGAATGATCTACAATGGTTGGACTATTTGAGAATGGGTTAGATTTGGTCAAATCGGAGAAGTTAGTGAAGAAGTTGATGTTTCATCACCAGAAGAGTCTTCTTTGAAGCCTTTAACAAAGTGAAGGTTATATCGTGGTGGAGGAAGCCATGGAATGACCTCAAGCGTCTGCTTGAGGCCAGAAGCAGGAGAGCGGTCGGGATAAAACCGATAAAGACCGGAGAAAGAATGAGGGTAATAAAGACCGCTTCAGGCGGGTGAAAAAAAGTTTAATAATTGGAGCAAGGTGGAGGGCGTTAAATCGCTCCATTTCAAAGAGTGAATAGAGCGTCTACGACACTTAATACGAGGCGAGTACATTATCTTGGATCAAATTAAGAATCAACCTATTTTGAACCACCTCGAGATAACATTAAGCACAGGAAAAGGGAATTCTCGTAAGTATTGTGATTATCATCAAGCTTGGTCGTAATCTGAAAGCTTATTGTGCTAGTTTGAAGGACTTTATTGAAAAAGGAAGGTAAAAGGTGGTGCTTTAATTGGTATGTGGTGCGAGAACTAATCAACGGCGGAGACGAGAGGGCTGTTCCGTAGCTAAACCGGTTGACAAGTATTACCGGCTCGGAGCGACTGCGAGGCACGCGTGATAGATGTCATCTTTGGGGTACTTATACGGCAAACTTCGTTGGAAAAAAGCGGCAAAAGCTACTTGGATTCGATCATGCGATGGCGGGTACCCTCCGGTAGCAGACCTTATCCGAAGTTCGGTAATCTCTTTTCTTGATGAAGATTACCCTTGAAAGTATCGAACCATACGAGGATCATTGGTGTTATTTGCCTGAAGTGGGTTTGGTAGATATGAAACGGATGATGGTGGATAATGGGTCTTACATGTAGATATTACGTATGCCCACGCTTATCGGAGGATGCACTAGATGGGCGAAAGATGGAGTTGGGACGGGAGGCTCCTTTATATGGTTTTAGTAATGGCCGGTTAAGGTGCATTTGGAACTATTGAGCGCGATCATCTTGGAGCAGCCCCCAACGGTAGAAATTACTTGCAAATTTTATGTTGTACATGTAGATTACGCTTATAATGCTATTTTGGGAAGGCTACTTTAATTGCTTTGCAAGTTGTGACCTCTATTCCTCATTTCAAAATCAAATTTCCTACGGCTCGTGGAATTCGGCGAGGTGAAGGGGACTTGGATCGGCGGAAGATGTTATAGAAATCTTTGTGATCGCCGGGAGTGGGAATATCGAAGCGAAGCGAGACCATGGCAATAGAGATCGAACCCTTCACGAGAGAGTAGTTAGAACCATTGGTCGTGCCGGTGAAGAAAGCGGAGGAGATAGAGCTCATCCGGGCAAAGAGAACAAGCGGTGAAAATAGGTTGAATGCGGAACCTCTCGGACGAACCTCATGGAGCTCCTTCAAAGCTATGTTGATATTTTCGCATGGGAGCCTCGGGATATCTGGGGAGTAGCGGGGATATCGGTGAGCATCAATTTGGAAGTAGACTCGTCAAAAAAGCCAGTCCGGCAGAAGAGGAGGATTTTCGCTTTTGAGCGTCAGCGAATAATTGATGAAGAGATTGCAAAAGCTGTTGGCGGCAGACTTCATCTTGAGATTGACTACCCGCGAGTGGATGGCGAATGTGGTCTTTGATGCGAAGCAAAATGGTAAATGGCAGTCTGCATTGACTACACTTGATCTAAATAAGGCTTGTCAGAAGGATTTCTACCCTTTACCCCACATTGACCGATAATCGATGCCACTTGGGTATGCTTTGTTAAGTTTCATGGGCGCATTCTCTGGATATCATCAAATTTCCATGTGAAGAGGATATCTAGAAGGCGGCGTTCATTACGCATCGTTCGGTATATGCTTATAAGAAAATGACCTTGACCTCATCAATGGGAACCCACATATCGAGAGGATGATGAACCGTGTTTTCGGATATCGGTTAGGCGGGAATATGGAGGTGTCACGTAGGCGATATGATTGTCAAAAGTATGTTGGTACATAAACATCTGGATGATTTGGAAGAATGTTTTGAGACAATTAAATCGGCCTGATTTGAGATTGAATCCCACTAAGTGCACCTTGATTACAGAAATTTGGCAAATTTACAGGTTATCTTGTCGATCGAGAGAGGAATCGAAGCCAATCTTGAGAAGATTCAAGCGATCTGAACATGAAGACTCCTCGGTCATTTAAAGATGTTCAACGTCATTTGGAAGGATTGCGACTTTGAGGAGGTTCATGTCAAAGTCGGCGGAAAGATGTCTGGAGTTCTTTGATACATTGAAAGGGTAGAAGAATGCAAAGCGTTTCAATGGACTTGGTGTGAGGGCGCCTTTCGAGCATCAAGTCCTACTTATCTTGGCGCCTTTGTTGGTGAAGCCCGCTCTCTTTGAACCCCTATATTTGTACTTAGCGGCTAGTTAGTTGGCGATAGGAAGCGGTTTTGGTGCGTGAAGTTGGGGAGCTTGACACCGGTTTATTATATAAGCCATGTCCTTGAGATCTTTGAAACAAGGTGCGAACATTGAAAAGTTTGCTTTTGCTTTAATAGCTGCTAGTCGAAAGCTTAAGGCAATACTTCGGGGTAGATTGGTAATAGTGTATCTGATCGACCTTTAAAGAAGATTATGAGCAAACATGAGGTGTCGGGGAGATTAGCTGCATGGACGATGGAGTTGTCACAATTTTTCATTGAATATCATCCCCGAACCGCCATTAAAGGGCAAGCCTTGGCTGATTTTGTTGTTGAATGCTCGTTTTCTGAAGCTGATGAAGTTGTGCGAAGGTGAAGGATCGGATAGAGGCGATTGCGAGTTCTTACGATGACGAGTTCTTGAATATTTGTATGCGAGATGGGTCTTCTACCACGGATGTCGATTGGTGCGAGGATTATTATTCGGCGAGTGGGAGGATTCAAGGTACAACGAGCCATGATTTCAGTTCAAAGCGACAAATAATGAAATTTGAGTATGAAGCGGTACTTGCGAGGTTACGGTTGACAAAAAGTCTTGAAGTCTGACGAATAATTATCTTTAGTGATTCTCGGTTAATCGTTAAGCAACTTTACGGGGAATATGAAGCTCGAGGCCCAAAAATGATCAAATATCTAATGAAATTGAAGAGCAACTTGATATTTCCAATCCTACGAATTTCAAGGATCGGCGTCATAACAATTCCATTCTTGATGCACTCTCCAAATTAGCCACTACGGATGTTAACATCTTTGATGGGTCGGTTTATTTAGAAACTTTGCAACATCTAGTGTTCATTATGAATCGGTAATGTGCATTGACCGAAGAACAGCTCTTTGGTTGACTCCATATATAGAATATCTGGCGAGATGGCATCTTTGCCGGATCGGATGCTCGCTTGAAAATCAAGTATAAAAGTGCTAATTTTGTTACGATTGATGGAGATGCATTAGAAGAGCTTTCTCATCTCAACTATTGAAATGCTTGACTCCATCTGGTGACTATGCTCTTGGAGAAGTACATGAAGGTATTTGTGGCGACCATATGGCGGCTAAGTCATTAGCTTTATAAAGTACTTCGCCGAGAGTATTATTGGCCTACCATCTTTAAAAAGAAAGCTGAAATCGTCAAGAAGTGTGAGAAATGTCGACTCAGCGGTCAGATCCCATCGACCACGGAAGAGCTATACTCGATCTTATCTCTATACCCTTATTTTATGCAGGGGGTTGATATCTTTGGGTCCCTACCAAGAAAGCTAAAGGTCGGTCGAACCGTCATAGTTCTTTATTGATTATATGACTAAGTGGGTGGAAGCAAAACCACTTGGTCGATAACGGAACAGGAGTGCCTAAAGTTTATAAAGAATCTGTGGTGTTTGCCGGGATCCCTAAGGTGTTGATATCGGACAACGGACGCCGGTTTGTGGGATCGAAATTTGAGGCATTCTTGAAAGAAGCTGGGGATTCAACACGAGAAAGACTTGATGGCTCATCCACGGTCGAATGGACAAGTTGAAGTGACCAGCGAGCAGCTGTTGAATGGGATCAGCCTTGATTGAATGAAGCCGAGGGTAGATGGTAGGAGGAGCTACTTAGCGTGTTGTGGGCTTATCGAACTACTCGAGGGACTCTGACGGGGATTCACCTTTTAGGCGGCCTATGGTGCGATGCCTTAGTCAGTTGAAATTGGATCTCTAGTCTTGGTCGACCAATTGAGAGAAATCTACAATGAGGAAGGGCTTAAGGCCGACCTTGATTTACTTGAAGAAGTAAGAAAGCTTGCCTTAATCGGGTTGGCGACTTATCGTGAAGAGTGGCTAAGCATTATAATAAGGGGTAAAATGTCGAAGGTTGAAGTGGGAGATTTTGTCCTCGAGAGAAGCGAAGCATCTACACCTCGAGAATATGGGAAAAGCGATGCCAAGCCCGGGAAGGACCGTATGAAATAAGCTGAAGTGCGGCGGGAACTTATCGATTGAAAGCATTAGATGGGTCGTGATTAAGAATACTTTGGCATCTTTGGCGGGCTTAGAAAGTACTTTCGATAGAAATGATTCGGTAGAAATGATGTCCGTCATCATTGGAAATGTAAATATTTATATCATCATCAATAAAAGTTGGGTTTTTTTGAACAAATTTTGTCTTCATTATTTGATCGGATCATCGAAGTTAGGAGGTTCGGGTGGACTCATTTGGCCATTCGATGGCGACCTTTTCGGCGAGTGGTCCTTATGAGTTTGTCGGGGCCTTCGTGGTAGACCAAATGTCATTGGTGTTAGGAGGGTTGGGTGGACTTTGGCCATTCGATGGCGACCTTTTGGCGGTGGTCCTTATGAGTTTGTCGGGCCCCGTGGTGGTAGGCAAATGTCATTGGTGTTAGGAGGTTCGGGTGGACTCATTTGGCCATTCGATGGTAGCCTCTTCGGCGGTGGTCACTTAGACCTTGTCGGGCCCGCCGTGGTAGGCAAGTGTCATCTTTAAGAGGCGTTGTCGATTTAGGCCCCTACGTGGTAGGCAATTGTCGACACTTAGACCTTGTCGAATTTAGACCGTGGTAAGGCAAGTGTCATCTTTTAAGACGTTGTCGGGCCCTACGTGGTAGACAATTGTCGACACTTAGACTTTGTCGGGCCCTTCGGGGTAGGCAAGTGTCATCCTTGAGACTTTGTGTCGGGCCCGCCGGGGTAGGCAAATGTCATCTTTTGGTTTTATTAGGCCTTTAGGGGTAAACAAATTCTAATGAAGCAAATTTATCTCACACTTGGTAACTAATAAGTATCCCTTTACTTTATTACCTAAATTTTTCTAAGTGTTGAGTTCGGGAAGCTTCATTCTTACACTTCATCTTATACGTTATATGGCATATTTAGTTGTTACTAACGATTCGAGTTCGACCCGTGAAGGGTTTGTGCATCTTTTCACTTAAATAAATATTGAAGTATTGGCGGAAAATAAATATCTACAGAAGTCATAAGGAATGAAGCCATTTTCATTAATATTTTTAATTACCTTGTTGATAATTTTTACAAATCACGTAAATTAAAAGGCGGAAAGACATAAAAAAGAACATCGACTTGAGCGCCATCTTCGTACGAAGAATCGAGTAAGGATGGGTCAGTTGGGCTGTGAGAGCGACTTCTCCTTGCCACGACTTGACCAAAGCTCGTAACTCTCGGAGTATATCTTCATTATTTCCCGTTGATTTCATCAGAGTTCGGTACTCTTAGCATATTTGTTTGCGAAGGTGCGTCGATTAAAGGGGCCCGAGGTCTCGAAGAGCCTTGAGTTCTCGAATTTCCTCTTGAGTTTGAGCGCTTACTCATGTCGTGTGAGAGTCTCTGCTTGCCTCCAACTTATGGATAGTCTTGGTTAAGATCTTAGCATCGACCTTGATTCCTCGATCTTCTCCATCCTTATCTCGCTCCTACGAACCAAGTCGACATTCATTTTCACGATCTCCTCGTCTTTGTGCTTTGGTTAACTTCATTTCTTCCTTGGAGGCCTTCACATCTCCTTTGGCTTGGGCTAACTCTTTTGAAGACCTTCATTTGTATGAAGAAGGCATTCACGTTGAGTTTTCTCCTTCGCCAAAGTAGACTTGACATGGCATTCTCCTTCCTCAAGATCTCTTCTTTAGCTTGACTTGAGAGACCTTGGGCGAAGGCGTCCGAATCTTGCATTAGCCTATGTGTTTCCAATACCATTTGATCGGTTTTCGAGATATATAAGTATGCGAGATAAATTGAAATAAAGAAGATACTCGTTTACCTTCGCTTGAAGTAGCTCATACCTTATTTGAGTAGATCTCCATTCGATTTGTTCCCAAGCCGATGATCGTCGGTTTCACGAACAAAGGTGTTGAGCAGTTGGAAGGAAAATGAGCATTGAGTCGGGGCCACATTGTTGGAGAGGCCATGGCTTCCGATCAATCTCGGTGGTTGGTTCTCTTGGTGGAGAAGGTGGAGGTTCTTCAGCGAATGGGTGAGAAGGTCTGCGTGTATGGTTTTCGGGAGAAGGAGATCGAGGCGGTATCGTTCGGGGAGTTGGCGAAGGGCGAGGAGATGAACGGGGTGTGCTCTTTTTTTTTTCGGGAAGGAGTAAAGGTTGACCGGTTGGTTCATTATCGAACGCGGGGTTTTTATGGATGTGGTCGGAGGTGACAATAGAAGAGGTAGGGACTCGAAGCTCTTGGCGATCGAGGGGTTATTTTGGTTCTTATTTTCTTTACGAAGGACCTTAGCCCGATCGTGCAAAGGAATATCGAAAAGCTCCTTTCTCACTAGGATTGAGTTCGAGGAGGTTGGAGGATTGGGATTGGTTGTGAGAAGGTTGTTTGGGGGTTGTTTGGGAAGTGTTTACGGGTCACTTTCGGGGTTTGTTTACGATTGGGTGGTTTTGGATCGTTTGGCGGATCTCTTTCTTGGCGAGGTCGAGGTTTTCTTGGGTATATTGGGTTCGTCGGTTTGAGGTTCGTCGGTTTGAAGGGAAGAAGTTGGTGGGTCGGCGGTGGGGGGTTAACTGGGAAGATTCTTGGTAGGATGCTCTTCACTTGCATCTGTATTCATCCTGCTTAAAAATCTTCAGTCTCTCACCTCCGAAGTCGGTTTGATCGGAGACAACTGCAAAAAACCACGCATCGAGAACTATATCACTTATATAGCTCGAAATTATGTTACAAAGTTATTCAAAACTTACATTTGTGGTTGTATAACCCGGGCTTGTTTGGTCGGAAGTGTGAAACTCCATTCTTTTGGAGGAATCTTCCTCAAGAAGTCGCCATCTCCCTCACCCGTTCTTGGATATGTCTCCAAAGTCGCGAGAGACACAGTCGGAGGTGGTCGGTCTGGAAGAAGAAGAGATCTCGAGGTCCGTGATGAAAAACCACTTCTCATGCCTGACCCTTGTTCTTTGGAAGGAGTATTCATCGGGGTCTCTCTCGAACACAGTGTTGGGTCGGGGAGATTGCTTGCTTTCAACACTTTGAAGCCTCGTTCAGAGATCTACCGTGAGAGAAGAGGGTGAAGAAGATATCGACGAGAGGAGTAATCCCTAATTCATGGCGAGAAAGCGATAAATGCCAAGATGTGGATGTAGGAGTTGGGCACTTAGTTGGTGAAGCCCACTCCTATAAACCCTAAGAGGGTAATGATGAAGACATGGAGGTGGCGAACCCCTTTTCGGAAGAGTGGCGGGCATGGCGACCCAACCGTCCGATTCATTTGGTACATCGCTCTTGGGAGGCGGGGGCCTTATCGCGTACATGTCGGGAATCGATACTTGAGTCTGAGCATGCATATTTGATTCGGTGTAGAGAGCGGATGTTGGCGTTAGGGAATTGTTCCCCATCTTTGAAGAAATCGAGAGGTGAGGAGGAGGTCGGAGAAGGGTTTCCCCATGGTGGTTGATTGAGGGTTGGAACTTCGAACCCTCTTGGTTAAGGGTTTGGGTTGGGAGAAACTATCTTTGATGGGAGTTGTTGCGAAGAGGAGAGTTTTGGCGAGAGGTTTGGTCACCATTGTTAAGATTTTGTGAAGCGAGAGAAAGAAATTTGCGAGAGAAGAAGAAAGCTCTAAGGTTCAAATTTTGAATTAGCGAGGTAAAAGCCGTCGAGAATTGGTAAAGTTTACCTTTTATCTTGTGGTTACCACGGTAATTAAAAGGCGACACATTTAATTCCTTTGCAATGATGATGAATGGGAAGGGGTTTTCGTCAGTTTTAAACCTAAATATCTTCACCTTTGTGGGCTTGCGTCTATTGGGCTTCTCATTTACATACTGATAACAATTTGGGCTTTGGCAAGTTTCACTTTGGATCTCTTATGACTTATCATAATTGGTTACGTCCTCGGCCTATCTTGCTTATAGTCTTTCATTAAACACCTGTTTAATATAAAACTAGGGGGTAATGTTGGCCGTAATCCTTTTTCTTATTGGTAGAAATTATTGGGCTCCTCCTTGGATCATGTTATCTTTGAGTCGTGGTTGGATCCGGTCACTTGGGTCATTCTATTATTATTATTTGGGCTTAGTCATTATATTGGCCCATTATACAAATTATCACTTAACTTGACTTTGACGATAATCATTATGCCAAATGACGTTTGACTATTGTATACGCCACTTTCTTTGCATGGCATTAATGAGGATGGGACTCGGTGGCCGTGGCGGTGCAAAGCGATGAGAGGGGTGAAGGTATTTATTTACTTTAAATTTGAAATAATGAAGGAAGTGAGGGAAAAAAGGTGTCGAGAAGGTGGTGGGTGGTACGATGGCCAGGATAGTGGAGTATCGTGGGGCTAAGATCACATAAGAGGGTAAGTAACACACATTTCAATTAAATTCTTATTCTGCGGGATCTCTCTCGGACACTAGATAATATTTTCTCTCCATTGTTGACCTTGTGATCGCTTTGTCTTGACTCTCCATGGGATCAATCGAGGAATAGGGCTATCCTTTAAGATGAATCTGAGAATAATATGGCAAAAGGAGGAGATCTGGTAGATACTCATAGCATGAGATATAATTCTCATTTCTAAAACTTTTGACAAATTATTATCGAGTTAAAGCAACGCTTTAAGTTCGGATAAATATTAAAATAAAATGGCTGGTCCACGAAAGAAGACTAGTTTCAATAGCACCCATAAGGGAGGCTTTCGGTTGAGACACCTACCATCTCTAAGTGTGCATTGAGGGTATTTTGACCAAGTAAAGTCAAAGGTTTAAAAGCTACTTGGACAAGTCCTATATGAACATATTTATATTTTTGCAAAAAGGGATATAAATCTTCAACATCTGATAAATATAATATTTCATCATTATTTTGTAAAGGAACAACATGTTCAAAGGTTTTAATAATTCTTTTGCTGATAAAATCAAAGGTTCCAATTGACACTAATCAGGAAACAAAGCCAACAAGGACATACTGTCCTAATTGACACTAATCTTTTTAGCGATCAAGTATTTTCGAGAATGATCCCATGGAAGAAATAACTTTTCCCAAAGCAATGACAGACATTAACGCTGTTCCAACCGGACTATAATTAGACAATCCATTGAAGATGTTGTCCAAACCAAGGTAATGGAAATTTTATTTAAAATTTCAAAGACCTTTTACCGAAGTTCTATTAATAATGTTCCTTATAATATTGATCTCCCTGAATCTTCTAGACAGTCTGTGTCTGACCCCTTAGAATCTATTTTTCAAGAGTCTAAGAATCCCAGCAATGAGTCTGTCAAAAATGAAGACTTAATTAGAGGAATTCATATTTCTGAAAATCAAATACCTCATGGTATATGAAACAAATACTCCAAAACGAAGACCTTATAGTTAATTGCTAGTGATATGAATTTTGAATGTTAATGGATTTTTTTCTCAAAAAGTAAAATTCCTCGATATTTAAACCGGGAGTTCATGCGGGATAAATACCAGAATTTTAGAAATTGGTATTTCAAGAATCATAATAATGATAAATTAGCAGAAATAAAATCTAATTTTTATACTTATACGAACAAGAACCAATGTATTTTATCATTTGTTAAATGGTATTATGATTTTGCTTTAAATCGGACCTTTCTGATGAAAGTCGACTAAATGTGTTGTGGGAATAAAAAAATTTGGATTACCACTAATGGTAGTGTTATCCAATCTATACATCCACCTCCTAAGTCCCTTGAACTTAGCTCGGAAATGAAAACACGAAACCTTTAGTTATTAATCCGTATGTTGATATTCTTGATATACCCGTCAACATGAAGATGTTAAAATAAAAGACATTTTACCCTTGTCTAAAGCGAATAATTATACTAATTTATTCCTTCAAAGCTGTAGGAAAACAATTAACGAGGATAGAAGAACAAATTCATCGTATTAATGATAATTGTCAAGTTACTCCTCGGAAGCTTGATCTTGACATGTAGATTAAACCACCCTTAGAAGTTAGTAATTTTAAAATGAAATCTTCTAAATCAGATAATGAGTTCATTGATATTCTTTTAAATAAAATGAAAGATTTAAACCTTACTCACGCCTCCACGTCCCGAGATCGATATGATGCACGGACAACCTTCTTCACAAACCAGTAATCTAATCACGATAATGAAGAAGATTAGATTCCTTTTCTCCCATTAATATTTTGGAAATCCAAAATAATTTTCAGAAATGCAAAATATTAATAAAACTACTTACGGTAAAAACCCATAAATCGTGTATGGCTTTATACGGACCTAGTAGGTATTATTACCTTAGACCTACTCCTCGGGATATTACGTATTAAGAAGACTTTCTTCATTCTCAAAAGTCTTACCATGGAAAAACCATTTATGAATGGAATATTGATGGCAAGCCAGAATATCAATATATTGAAACCATCCATCATATCATGATGTATCATTGTCTGTAAATGAGAATGATAATCTTGATCACCGGATCTGTAGTTTCTTAGTTAATGGCTTCAGCGGCATCCTTAAAGGATGGTGGGATAATATGCTAAATGATAAGCAGGAGAAGCGAAGTTCTTGAGCCTATAAAGAAGAAATTGATCCTGTTACTAGACTTCTAACCAGGAAGGAAGACACTTGTTACACCTTAGTTCAAGCAGTCCTCCACCATTTTGTTGGACCGGGACTTATGAATACTAATAGGAGTAGAGAACTTTTACAGAACCTTCGATGCCCCTTCTTGACCCATTTTAGATGGTATAAGGATGTCTTTCTCATGAAAGTCATGCAAAGGGCAGATGCTAACAGTGAACATTGGAAAGCCAAATTTATTAATGGCCTCTCTACTTTCTTTGCTGAAAAAGTCCGTAAAAAATTAAGAGATAAACATGATCGCATGAGTATCCCTTATGACCAGTATTCTTATGGCCATCTTATTTGGTAATTATTGAAGAAGGATTATCGTTATGTAATGATATGAAACTCAACAATTAATGAAACAACAGAATCTCACTAAAAAGACATGAGATAGGAGAATTTTGTGACCAATTCTCTTATGATACAAAATTCTGATATCCCGATAAGGCTAAAAAATACAGAGTTGAAGCACTCTAGACCTTACTAGAAGGCGTTCTTCTAAGAAATCTAAGAACAAACCCCGAAAAAACCACTAAGAAAAGAAGGAACAATAGTAAAAAAGATAAATCTAAAGTCCAGTGTTATAAATGTGGTAAACCAGGACATTTTGCTAATAAATGTAAATCAAAATTGAAACAAAAACTGAATGAAATGTCCTTGAAGAAGACATTCAACAAAAATTCTTAATTGTTTATCAGCGGTGATTGAGAATCAAGTGCGAGGAGGAAGACTTGGCGAAATCTATTACGAATCGGCGATAATTACATTAAGAATCAATGTCGAGCTTGTACTATTAAAAATAAGCATGTCGACTATTGAAGGTGACTATTGGAAAGCCGTTGTTGAAATGAATGGTTTAGATATTGGAGGACCCGATGTGAATGTCTAACGAAACCCAAAAGTCCCTTCTCGACTTAGCGGATCGGATCAAAGATCCGAGAAATTAAATTAAAGTTTTGGAAGCTTTGTTATAAAAACAAAAAAGCGAAGAAATTCTTCCCATAGAACAATATAGCATGAGAGAAGTCGTGAAAGCGTGTTCAAAATGTTTCTACTCTTGAAAAGCCTACTACTATCCGGGACCTTAAGAGTGATATTAATATTACGAAATCGAAATAAAGTAATTCTGAGAATACTAATGTTATTATTTTCCAAGACTTAAAAATATTAAAGATCAATTAATTCATAAATAGGATAATAATATAGAATCCTCTAAGGTGAATCTTACGATAAATTAGAATCTTACGAACAATATTTAATGCTTATGAATCAAGTAGTCTTTCAAAAATGGTATATCGAATTACTTTTGTTATTAAAGCGGATTTTATTATTAAAGATGCCATTGCCCTTGTAGATAGTGGTCTTGACATGAATTGTATCCGAGGAAGGGTTAATTCCTACTAAATACTTCCTGAAAACCACTCAATCTTTAACCAGTGCAAGTGGAAACACTATAAATATTAAATAAAAGATACCTGAAGCCTTAATCTGTAATCAAGGTTTATGTTTACCTACTTCTTTTGTCCTTATCCGTAATATGAATCAAAGTATCATATTAGGCACCCCTTTTTTTATGTCTTTTAATGCCTATTTCAAAAATCGATACTTTAGGAATTCATACCACTCTTAACAACAGACATATTGTTTTTGAATTCATATGAACCTTATCTGAAAAGAATTAAATCAAGTTAAACACATGATTTATTCTAAAGAAAAGCAGATTAATTTTATTCAAAAAGAAATAAAATTTCTTACTACAGAACAGAGAATTTTACAACCTTCTTTACAAGACAAGATAAAATTGATCTACAAGACTCTCCAAACTAAAATCTGTAGTGATGTCCCAAATGCTTTCTGGAACAGGAAGAAGCATATTATTTCTCTTCCCTATGTCCCTAATTACAATGAGAAAAATATTCCTACTAAGTCTCGACCTAGTCAAAATGAAAAGGAATATTTACTTCTTTGCAAAAAGCGAAATTGAGTCCTTAAGCGGAAAAAATTGTTAAAACCTAGTACTTCTCCACAGGTTATGCGACTTTTTATGTCGATAAAAATTCGAGAAATTGAATGAGGAACTCCTAGACTCGTTATTAATTATAAGCAAGCTTAATGAAGCCCTTGATGGATTAGATATCAATCCAGAATAAAAAGGACCTTCTTGTGAGACTTCATGATGCCACTATTTTTCTAAATTTGACATGAAATCGAGTTTTGGCAAATACAAATTAGAAACGAGGATACTTATAAAAGCGCTTTTACGGTACCCTTTGGTCATTATGAATGGAATGTTCTTCCATTTGGTGTCAAAAATGGACCTTACGAATTCAACATATCATGAATGATATTTTAATCCCTTTTCTTGAATTTATTATCATTATATTGATGATGTTTTAATTTTCTCTTCATCCATAGACCGACATATTAAACATTTAAATATTTTCAAAAATGTTATCATAAAAAATGGTTTGGTAGTTTACGCTTTAAAATGAAACTTTTCAAACTAAAATCGATTTCTTGGACATAATATTTTCAATGGAACTATAATTCCAATTGATAGATGTATCAATTTGCATCTAAATTTCGAGACGAAATTAAAGGTATTAACTTAACTGCAAAGATTTTTTGGGAAGTCTTAATTATATTCGAGATTTTTACCCAAATCTTTCCCAAGAATCTTTGCTATGCACGTATACTCGATTACGAAAAAATCATTTACCTTGGACTAGTGAACATACTGAAGCAGTAATAAAAATCAAAACCAGGGTTAAACATATACCTTGTCTTTCCCTACCTAATCCCGATTGGAAAAAGATTGTTCAAATGATGCTTCCGACCACGAGGATATGGTGGGATTTTAAAGCAATTTAATCCTAACAGTGAAAAGAGAAGATCTTGTCAGTTTTACTTCAGGAACTTGGAAAGGACCCTCTTTAAATTATCCTACTATAAAGAAGGAATGCCTTTCAATTGTTAAATGTGTTTTAAAATTTTAGGATGATCTTTTGAATCGGCACTTTTTAATCAAGGAGTTGATTGCTCAAATTTGCAAAAGCAGATATTTAAAAGATGTTTAGAATTTAGCATCTAAGCGAGATATTTGCAACTTTGGTGAGTACTTTATCGTATTTGACTTTGATATTGAATATATCAAAGGAAAGCGAAATTCTTACTGATTTTCTAACGAGAATATTTGCGGGAATGACTAGTAGAAGCCGTGGTGGCATGATCGGTGGTCGGCGAAAGCTAATATGTCTTATCTGAAATTCCGAGTCCTTAAATACTCGATCCGGCATTTCTTGACTTCTTCTTAGCCAACCAACAGTAAAGGATGTTCTCCTATTACGCGAACAGTACATTCCCAACAAAAATACGGAAGAAACAGTATTGATCATTGAATAGAATGATGAGAAATGGATGAAAGATCCATGGGAGATAAAGAGACGTTATTTAACGACTCAACAGTCTCCTCCCCATTTCAATTAGTATCGCTATGTTTATGAGAAAAACAACATCCATGGACATTAAGCACATGCTTCATGATCCATCAAAATCAGCTAGTCCAATCCAATACAGTAAAACAACCGTTAAGAGCATCATGCCTCTTGCTAATTGGGGAATAATCCCCATACTACCCGAACCATTGAATCTAGTCACACAGCAGAAACCTGATATAGCTATTGGGATTATATTGATTCCTTCACACAGGTATTTTATTATCAGAATCCAATTCATAATCATAGTTGGTTTATCAAGTATACATCACGATGTTCTAAAAAGCGAAATTCCCAATTGGTTTTTTCGTTTGGTGGGATAAATTTGGAATCACTCTTGAAACCCCTAGAATCCCGTTAAACGACATTGAAAAGAATGGCAAGTAGCTTATGCTTATATACCGGTAAATAAAGATTTGTCGATGCTTAAATTACTAGCCCATTTCATAATTAGTTTTAAGTATCCTTGGATATGGAAATGGGATTTCAATGTATTTATCGAATAAAATTCCCGTCTTAAAAGGGTATTTTTACCAAATGGTGGGATAAAGTTTAATCCCACTTTACGAGAACTTCTCAAATCCATAGAAAATCATACTTAGGCTTATTTAGATGTTATACCTCAAAGCCTTCCGGCAGACAACATCGGTAAATCCTTTTGTCAAAAATCAGCGGACTTAAAAGCGAAGTTTCCAAATCTAAGCTGGCCCGAACTCATAGTTAAGACCATGGATTATATGAAAACACAATTCCTACATTCTCTTGTCCAAGATGATGTTTCTTTGAAAACAGTTAGCGATGATGAATTTGAACAGGATGACAATCAATTCAACGTCTTAGCCGGAGAAAGTCAAGAACCAGAACCCACCATGGGAGAATTTTGGGATTCTCTCACTTCCATGATTTCCGAGAAAATGGAACAAGACAAAAAAGGAAAAGGAAAAGCATAAAGCTATTCTCCACTACAACATCAATAATCAGAAAAGGACAACCACAGTACCTCCACCAGCAAAAATGGCGCTAACCGCGGTATCGACAATAATACTCCACTCGGCCAAATGACTTTGTCTCACGCCTTCCACTTCCTACGGTGAGAGTTAAAGAAGAAAAGATAAGGATTCTTGATCGACTCCACTACCAAGGGACACATGAGATCCTTTCTCATCTTCTTTCTTGTATAAAGGGATGTCCTCACCCATTGTTGAGGTGATTTTCTTTTACGTTTTCTCTGTATCTCTCTCTCTCCTCTCTCTCTAAATATTGAATATATAAGTTTGAAGTTTGAAGATATCAAGGCTCCTTGTAAGTTTTAAGTATTGCTTATGTTAATTATTATGTCTCTTTATTAGAACTTTTAGATTATCATACTGAAAATAGTAATCGTTATAAAATATCATATCAAACTGCATCCAATAGCCATAATCGTTCTTATTTTTTAGAACAGTTCAACAAATCTGAACAATTTATCGTTTTAACTAAAAAAAAATATTTATCTGAGGAAGAAACACGTGCCGACTTATAGTTTTGGGAAGACCCCCAAATCAACAGTAACTTTATGAGATCATATATGTAATAATTTATCTGCTAATATATATTTAATATGTCTTTAAACATTCATGCCATCTTACTAGATGAGATAGATTAAGATTGATGTCTAATTAAGTGGAATGTCATCCAAGTCGTGTTTTAGGACTTTGCCTTTAGCCGTGTTATGGCGTTGTGGCTTTTATCCTCTGTAAATCATTGACAGACGTGCTTAAATTATATCAATCTTTGATCCTCCCTCCTTTGGTATCAGAGCCAGTTAAGTTTATTGACATATTAATTATTTATCTAGCCCTATTTATTATTTAATCTTAATTAAATAATAAATAGTTAATTTAATAACACTAATTCTATTTAATTATTACTTAATAATAATAATTAAATAGTTATTTACACTTTAAAAATATTTAATTAGTTTAATAATCAACTAGTGACATTAAAAATTTATTAGTTTGTAATTTTAAATGATTTAAAAGGGTTTAAACCATTAATTACACTAATAATTACTTAGTTGCACTGAAAAATTCTCAATTAAATATTAAAATATTCTATATTAATTTAGAAAAATTTTGGTCCAAGACCCGACCTAAGAACCGACTGGAGAAAAGTGGTGAAATTTGATTCTTAGGAATGTTTCGCAATGGGTTCATAGGAAAAAAACCAAGCGATAGTTACCTTAATTTTTCTGATTTTTCCAAATTTGGGGTCCTTCAGTAAAACTTGAATAAAATAAAATCTAAAACTCCGATTGATGTCTAGTCAGTCTCATTGGATTTGTATCTTTCCAAACTATAAGATTTCGTCAACAAAATGCAAATTTGGACATGTTTTGGTTACTGAAAATGGCCAGAAACCGGACTACTTTGCACAGTCTTTCAACAGTGAGTTGTTTTTATAAAAAAAATTCATATCTTACTCATTTTAAAACATTTTTGCATGCTTCAAAGGGGATTTTGCTCTTAACTTACATATCTAGCATACCAAGAAAGAAAATCACAAAAGTTATTAGTATGTTTCAAAATGAAAAACTTTAATCACACCTCCGATTAAGTTTTTTGATAAAACTTCTTTTCATGGATTTTACCAAGCTTTTCTACACAACCACATACAAATACACATGTTAAACCCATTTAACTCTATATCTACCATTCTAGTATGATTATAGCCCTTTAAAGCTTGATCTCCATGTATCTAACATAAAAATATACAAAGCATACAAGATTAAGGTTTTTTTTAAACTTTTGAAAATACTTTCTTTTCCTTCTTCTTGATAATATTTTAAACACTTAAATAAGTAAGATCCAAACTTGAAACCATAGAAAACATGTAGATTTAGGGTTTTGAACTCCAAGTACATAGGTTATTTATTTTGTAAAACCAACAAAAGACATAAAATTAAAGCTTAGGATTTATTAATATTTTTACCTTGATCTAAAGGCACACTTTCTTGTTTTACCAAAGTAAGAGATAAATTTTGGATTCATAAGACTCAAAGATCTTCTCCCCTTCCTTTTCTATGGCTGCCGTCCACTCACCCTTTCTCTCTCTCTCTGTGTTTTGTTTTTGCTAGTTGAGTTTGGAAGGAAGTGTAAACTTTATTTAGTAATGAGGTATGGGTTTATATAAGTAGTAAAAAATATGCATATACCATATCTATATGTATATGTATATTACTCACATTTCTTGCTTTACTTGATCGAATATACAAAATAATTTGGATAAGGATTAGGGTGACACATGGGCTAGGGAGTGGGTGAAGAGTTGGTGACCAACTTTGACAAATAAGAGATCAAAAATAATTTTAGTCACATTCCTTAAAACACCCACAAGGGGCTGGGTACTCCCCCCTTACTTTGCTCCAATTTGGTTTATTTTTATTGTTAAATTTGTTTAATCCAATGACCAAAAAGTCCCTCTTCAATTGAGCTAGAAGTTAGGCCATTTTATTTAATGTTTGGGTTTTTAAATTAATTAGTTTGGGCCATGTAAAATGACATGGTCCAACATTTTAACTTTACATTACCCTAATTATTTAATTAGGGTTTCCATTCATCTCATTTTGGAATTTAATTGATTACTTATGTACATTTAATTTTATAACCCAATTAGACTTGTTTTAATTAGGTTTAAAATAAATAATAAATTGGGATAATAAGATTAATCTCTTAGGTTAGTATAATTTTAAATATTAATATTCTACAATACCATAACCCTTAGGTTACTTAATTTTCCATACCTAATGTATAATTAGGTTATGTAGCATTCTTATTACATCTCTTTATAAATTAAATAAATATATATACACATTAATATATATATATATATATATATATATTCATTTAATCATATTTCTAACCCACATCGGTCATTACACATTTATCGTCATTGCTAAATAATTATAATATCCATTTGTCCATATACTTAATCATTACATGTCACAAAGTTTTCAATATCCTTAATAATTAATTAATATATTTATTTATAATGTGACTTAGAAATTCTTGGTTATTATAGCATGACTATAAATTACAAATACAACAAAAGATTGCCAGGGGAATCTAGGGTTTATAACCTCCAAAGAGAGTCAGAAAAATCTCAAAAAAATTAATATATATAGACTTTATCTAGTGTACATTTTCATCAAATGCAATGAACTCTCAGGAAATAGCTGAAAAGTTTACAGAGACTCAGGTGATTATTCTTTTTGTTGAGCGAAAGTGTCTGCATTGCTTGTAAAGATTTCTTGCAACCAGACACTTTCGCTCAATAGAAGGAACAATCCGAAGGTGCATTTAGTCAGGTTTAGTCACAGCTTATGTTCTCTGATGGTTTAAAAGCAGCTTTCCAGGTCATCTAGATGGTCCTGGACTGACATGCTTTTAACAATGATGTCTTCCACATAGACCTCCATGTTTTTGCCTAGCTGCCTTGTGAACACATAATTCATCATTCACTGATACGTCGTCCCGACATTGATTAATCCAAAGGTCATTTTTCGGTAAGCATATATAGTCCGATGAGTGATGAAACTGGTCTTCAGGATATCCTCCTTCCTCATTGAGATCTGATGGTATCGATTAGATGATCAATAAATCTTTCTGGCATGCCTTATTCAAATCTGTATAGTCGATGCATAGCCTCCATTTCCCATTCTGCTTCTGTACCAATACCACATTCGCTAGCCATTCTGGGTAGTCAATCTCGAAGATGAAATCTTTCTCCATAAGCTTTGCAATCTCTTCGTCTATGATTTTCTGTCTTTCTCGGGCAAAAATCCTTCTTTTTTTATGACCGGTTTCTTTTTGGGATCCACATGCAACCTGTGCAATGCGACCGATTCATCTACCCCTGGAATGTCACTGGGTACCCAAGCAAAGATGTCGGCATACACCCGAAGTAGACCAATCTGTTAGGTTTGTAATATTCAAGAACGCAATCAAATTGCATAAATAAGCGGAAGCGAGTAAAAATCAGAGTTTAAAAATTTTACAAACCATATACCCGGATCACCCTTTATGCACAATTATTAATTAAACGAAGAATAAGAAATTATGAAATCATACCCTTGTAGAAACGAGCTTCCTCAGGTACGAGTTCACCTCTTACTTCTCCGCGATCTCCTTGAATCCACCGGGTTTGGTTCCTTCCTTTGATCAATATAAGCCACCCAAGTGTATGGCCTCTAGAGGTGATCCACCAAGGAAGAAGATTTTTCAAGAAGAAGGGGTATTGGCTCAAACCCTAGTTTTTCCTATCTTTATAGAAAGGGCGTACTCTCCAACTAATTGGAATTATTACGTACATCACAGATATCTGATATAAGACTACTCTTACAAAGATATCAGGTAACCTTATTTAATAAAATAAGGTATTATTTAATTAAACTCTTTTAATTAAATGGGCTCCCTAATCTTATTAGGGATAATTAATTAAACTCCTTTAACTAATTTTTCCTCCTAATCCTATTAGGAATAAATGAGTGTACTTATATTAAATTAATTCCTAAACTCTTTTAGAAATTAAAATAATAATAATTGTAATAATATTAATAAGACTCCTCTTATTAATTTATATTTAATATTTCTAAAATATTAAATAATAAATATTAAGTTATTTAATTTATTCTATCACCATAGATTAAATTAAATATACTTAACTATATTATTACGATTATGCCATTAACTTCTTAAATAATTATTCTTCCTTTTATGGTGTGACCCTTTAGGTTCTCCATATTAAATAGGTTGTGAATAAATCAATTAGAACAATTCTAATCTTATTTAAATAAATAAATTAAATAATTAATTTATTTAAATAAATAATATTTATTCTACAATAGGGATAAGCCTCCTAGCGATCAACGACTTTCCAGATAATATAGATTTTAACATTAATCATTAAAGAACCTTTGAGTAAATAGTTACTGCACAATTCAATCCTTCCACCATACAATGTCCCAATTAAATATAAGGCATTGGAATTCTTTGTCAAGTCTTATTTTATTTAATTATATGTATTTCGATCCTTAAATGCACAACTCAAATAATGCAAATTAGAAACTCCTTTCTAATTTCATTACGCCGCCAAGGACTCTTGGGTTGTCATTTATCGAATCACATAGGACATTTCTCTTCTTTTATTAGAAGTGGTAGATTCTTTATTGATCATACATTATCTCCGTATACAACTTATTATACCCAAGCATACCCTTTGATATACCCTAAGGGTCTTAAGGAATAAGTCAAAGTATAACTCATCATACACAAGATACTATGATGATCTCAAGTCCAAGGATTACTTGTACTACTATCACTACAGAATTCCTATTGACAGCAAATAAAACTCCATTAGGTATTCCTTAGCGAGCCGTATTCGGTGAACTTATTCTCCAATAAGCACCTACATACTTGCTTTAGTGTCTCCACATAAATGATCATGAGATCAATCATCCTCATCCGATGAGCAAGCAACGTATGTACCCAATCTATCCAGGATTCACTAATCCCCAATTTAGTAATCAATGATTGGGAACTATTTTAGTTTTAAGCTTTCTAAGAATTTAGATCTCATTAGAATGATCATCATCATTATTCTAAAAGCTTTGCTTAAAACTATGGGTTTATCACATATTATAAAACAAACATCATGTAGATAATTAAAAGCCTTTAATAAATTAATACTTTTTATTAATAAATGAATAAGATTGTTACAAAGTATATGCTTTATCATCAAACATGATTGGCTTGTTTGCATACTACTTTCAATCTCCCACTTGCACTAAAGCCAATCGTCATTGTATCTTATACTCTTCTTCTCTACGTGACGATTATCCTGCTGTTGGATAAGCTTTAGTTAATGGATATGTAATGTTGTTCTTGAGAGTCCACCATCTCTATAGTGATTTCCCATCTTTCAATGATTCTTATAATCAAATGAAAGTGCCACAACACATGTTTAGATCCAAGATGAGACTTAGGAACTATTCCTAGTTCTATAATGAACTTTTAATCCAAATAATCAACTTGTAGCTTCATTTATAGCTATATACTTTGTCTTTATCATTAAACTAGCAACCTTTTGCTATTTGGAACCTTTCAAATTCACTACACCACTGTTCAAGGTAACCCTTTACCTTAAAGCGGATTTTTCCGTCGTCTTGGTTTGTCTGAAAAACTTGAGTCTGTTAAGCCCTCTAGTTTTAATTTAGACCCACCATGAATATGATCACATCCTTAGTGCCGGTTAAGCACTTTAAGATGTTTTTCACTGTTTAACAGTGATCTTCTCCAGAATATGACTGATCAACATCAGGTCTCGTACATTTCATTGCATACATGATTGTCACTGATGCGATCTCTCTTTTTAGGAGTCTGTGGGGACTATTAAGAGAGATACACTCCATAGCTCATCGATATGAGACATCTCTTGGAGTTTGCCATGCTAAACGACTTTAGCATCAAATGAATATACGTTCCTTGGGTTAAGTCGAGCATCCTTTTAAATCTATCTATATAGATTTGTATCCCCAATTACGATACTCATCCCAAATCATTCATGGAGGAATGTTTAGACAACTTTATCTTTACTGATTTTAGCATTGGTATGTCATTCCTTATCCGTAGTATATCAACATATAGTACTAGGAATGTCACGATGCTCCCACTGACCCTTTTGTACACACTAGAAGTCTTACCTCATCGTATGTAACTGGATCATCATCTTCTATGATGAGTACCTCATCATCATCATCTATGATGAATCCATACCTCCTAGGTATCTTGGTCTTATTCAGATTTCTGATTGATTTGTGGTACAATGGAATTACATCTATAAGTTCCTCTTATTTGACTTATAGTGTTTTTGTGGTTCTTGAGCTCTTCAAGATCTATTATCCTCCACTAGCCCTTCAATGATAAACACCTTTATCTTAGAAGGCGTGGTGTTTCATAATAAACACCTTTGCTAAGTAGGATTATAGAACATTTACCCTAAACTTACTTTAGGATGTCCCAAAAATCTGTATTTGTCAAATCTTGTCCCAAGCTTATCCTTTTGAAACCTTTTCACATAAGTTGGACAACCCCTTATCTTAACATACTTAAGATTAGGAATCCTCCCTGTCCATAACTTTTATAGAGTCTTGGGGCCGGATTTTGAGGTTACCATTTTCGTAGATATGCAGCCATTTCTAGGACATTATCCCAAAAGGATACTGGAATGTCGGTAAAATCATTTTGGACAGCACCATGTCCAACAAGGTACGATTTTTCCTTTTAGATACATCAATCAATTATTATGTATCAGGAGGTGTCCATTATGAGAAAAGCATTTGAGATGATCTAGAAACTTATTGCACAAGTATTTATTCCTTAATCTAATCAAAGAATCTTAATACTTTGCCAATTTGTTTCACTTTTGAATTCTTTGAACCTTTCAAATAATTCATACTTGTATTTCAACAAATACATACATTCAACTCTTTGAATAATCATCTCCTTTTCTTATACTAGTTTGTTTAATTTGCAAAATTATTTTCACGTAAGTCAAGTATATAAAATCCATTAAGTAATATTTCAGTTCTATACAAAATATTATTATTATTATAAATAGAACAACAATTGTTCTTAAATATAATACCAAAAAATTTTATTGTCCAACAATAAAATGGAAATAATATTTCTAACAAGAATTGGAATACAATAACAACTTATTGACTTAATAGATTTGCCGTAAGCGATCTTTAAACTATAAGTTTCTACAGACTAATGCAAACAACCTTTGCTTCATTTTCCACACATAGGATTACTTATCTTTGTTTAACTTTCTACTTCTGCTTGGTCCCTTCATAAATCTATATTTATGATAACCAAAGTCAGTATCCAATACCAAAGTAGAACCTTGACTAAAAAAAAATTTATTTCAATCATGAACAAAAACTGTATTGTAACCAAAACTTCACTAAGCTTCTTTGGTTAACCTCTGCAAGATGCTTCTCGCAGTTTCTTTCCAGTGTCCATGCTTATAGCAGTGGAAGCAAACTCCTTTGCTATCCGTATCAGTTTTGTTCTTATTATCCTTTGTTTACGCCTTTCTGTTTACCTTCTTTGAATCGTTCTTCTTTTCAGAAGATCCTTTGGCCCCTACCAGTAAGACTTGATCTTTCTTGGTTGGAAAGTGACTCTCAACATTTTTCAATATGTTAAGCAAATCAGCGAGGCTGATATCTAGCTTGTTCATATAAAAAATTCACAACAATTGTGAAAGGAGTCCGGGAGTGAGTGCAAGATCAAATCTTGGCTCAACTCTCCATCCATGACAAAACCGGTTGTCTAATTGATCAATCAAATTGATTATGTTAAGAATCTTTTATGCATGTACTATAGTGCCATTGGCCATTCTAGATCGGAAGAGCTCCTTAGATATCTCGATATCTATCGGTCCCACTTTCCTCACCATCAACTACTTGATGTGCGGGGAATATAGTAGGAGCATCCATAGTTTCATCTCGTGTCAAGCTCGTTACTCGTGGATGCGAGCATGATGCATTGAGCCAACTGTGCATCATTTTGCCATTTTCTAAAAGTAGCAATCTCTTCCTCAGAGGCATTGTCTGCAACCATTGCAGGGATAGGCGTATTAAGGACATAAGATAGCTATTCTCAAATTCCTTAACCAATCCGTTTAATTCGGTTTGGTTAATTTAGCATCTAATATGCTTCGCAGTGATAGTAATTTAGACATTGTAAAATTCTGTAAATGAATTTGTAATTAACAACATTTTAACATACATTCTTTTATTAATTACCAAAATAAATTAGGTCTTGTTTTAAATTGGTATCTCCCACTATTTTCTTCAAACTATATTACCCTCAATATATATAGTTCGGCAAAATCTAATTAAAGATCTGCTAGTGAGAATAAGGATCCCATTTCAAATGTATATAGCCTTATGGTGACACAACAAACTATATATAAATAAATAGGTAGACAACTTTTGTCAATTACATCAACTATGCAACTCCTTTTCTTTTGCTTCTTAGATTATTTTTTGATCAAGTGGTGACACATCAAGAATCAAAATTATCCAAGTTAAGTCCGACCTAGCACTCCATATATTCAAAAAAGAAAAATATCATCCTTGTGGTGACACAACAAAACAATATTGTTCAATTTTCTTTATAAGCATCAAATGTGATAAATTAACATCTTAAATACTTAATACTTGCCTTGTGGTGACACAACAAACTTATATTAAATATTTAATACTCTATTAATTTTATCATGCTAGAAGGCTGACGTTCGATATTCCAAATATCTTTGAACGCTTAGGACTTAATATAAAAATTGAGGGGTTTGTTATTAATTTGTCTCATCTTGTTTAGCAGCATTTATATATATATATAAAATACGCAATATATTAATGAACATGCGAAGCATGTTTGTATAATATATAATATATATAGTATAAAGCATGCATATATAGAATACTATATTCTACTTTCGGATTGATTATGGACTTTTATTCTAGTTTGGTTCACTAGAGCCACCAAGTGAACCAAAAGGTCAACCCCTAGGGTGTGAGAAATAATATTTAAATATAACTATTATATTTAAACCGGGCTCCATTTCAAATGGGTCTTCAAGCGCTCCTTGTCCCTTGATCTCGAATTCTTCAAAATAATTCTAATTTTCCTATTACAAAAACTATTTAAAATAAATAGAAACCTTGATCGTGATCGAGGAAGTACATAGGAGGAGATAGAATTTACATTGGAAAAAATTAGAGAAGGCAGTACGCAGACCCCATTTAATAAAACCCATACATTCATGCATCCAACTAAAATAAAATCCAATCATATTGGTTGATAGTCCATAATCAATCCTATTTATTATCATACACATCATCATATGCATCAATAAATAACATTCATCTCATGAATAATAAACATTTAATATATATATTGATATCATTTAATGGGCAAATTTAGTTAGTATAAAATCTATTTTGAATCAAAATAAACTCCTTTATTTTAATCCAAATTTAAATCAAAATAAAACTATTTTATTTTAATTTGTCCAATTTTGAATAAAATAAACTATTTTATTTTAATCAAAATCTTAATCAAAATAAACTCCTTTATTTTAATTAATTATGGAATCCAATTCCATGTAAAAAAAAATAATTAAAATAAACTCTTTTATTTTAATTAATTATGGAATCCAATTCCATGTTAAAAAAAAAATTTTATTAAAGGAAACACAATTAATTTCCTATTCACAAATAAACTCCTTTATTTTGAATAATATGAAATCTTATTTCATATTTAAATAAACTCCTTTATTGAAGGAAACATGGATTCTCTTCCTATTCACAAATAAACTCTTTTATTTTGAATAATATAAAATCTTATTTCATATTTAAATAAACTCCTTTATTTAAGGAAAGACTGATTCTTTTTCCTATTCACAAATAAACCTTTTTATTTTGAATAATATGAAATCTAATTTCATATCAAAATAAACTCCTTTATTTAAGGAAACATGGAATCCAATTTCAACTCTAATTAGTTATCATGGAATCCAATTCCAACTCTAATTAGTTAGCATGAAATTCTAATTTTAAAATTAAAATAAACCTATTATTTTAAAATTAAAATAAACTTTTTATTTTAAAATTAAAATAAATCTTTTATTTTAATTATAAAATTATTGTGAATAATATATTATATATATATATAACTATTATATATATATATATAATAACCATATATTATCATATATATATATATATATATGCTAATTAAGATTACGCTTCCTTATAAAAAAATTTTCTAAAGCATGGGTCACACGCTTGGTTGCTTCAAGTTATATTTAATATATATATATATATATATATATATATATACTAAATTAAACAATCAACACATAATCCTTATCATGTAATCCCTTGAACCGTGGACCATGCATGCTCACGGAATTTCAAAAAAAAAAAAAAAATACACGGTTACTTTATGATCTCCTGTTGCCGAAATTATTATTATTATTATTTTTTTTTTTGCTGTCAGGATTTATGAATCACGGTTTCAAGGAATAAAAAGATTTTGGCAATTTTTTTTTTAAATAAATTTTATACAATAAAATTATGCCCAATTAAATTGTTCTAAACACATATCAATATACATATCAAATTTGAATAATTAATAATTTGCATAAAGGTTTGGCTCTGATGCCACTGTTAGGTTTGTAATATTCAAGAACGCAATCAAATTGCATAAATAAGCCGAAGCGAGTAAAAATCAGAGTTTAAAAATTTTACAAACCATATACCCGGATCACCCTTTATGCACAATTATTAATTAAACGAAGAATAAGAAATTATGAAATCATACCCTTGTAGAAACGAGCTTCCTCAGGTACGAGTTCACCTCCTACTTCTCCGCGATCTCCTTGAATCCACCGGGTTTGGTTCCTTCCTTTGATCAATGTAAGCCACCCAAGTGTATGGCCTCTAGAGGTGATCCACCAAGGAAGAAGATTTTTCAAGAAGAAGGGGTATTGGCTCAAACACAAGTTTTTCCTATCTTTATAGAAAGGGCGTACTCTCCAACTAATTGGAATTATTACGTACATCACAGATATCTGATATAAGACTACTCTTATAAAGATATCAGGTAACCTTATTTAATAAAATAAGGTATTATTTAATTAAACTCTTTTAATTAAATGGGCTCCCTAATCTTATTAGGGATAATTAATTAAACTCCTTTAACTAATTTTCCCTCCTAATCCTATTAGGAATAAATGAGTGTACTTATATTAAATTAATTCCTAAACTCTTTTAGAAATTAAAATAATAATAATTGTAATAATATTAATAAGACTCCTCTTATTAATTTATATTTAATATTTCTAAAATATTAAATAATAAATATTAAGTTATTTAATTTATTCTATCACCATAGATTAAATTAAATATACTTAATATATTATTACGATTATGCCATTAACTTCTTAAATAATTATTCTTCCTTTTATGGTGTAACCCTTTAGGTTTTCCATATTAAAGGGTTGTGAATAAATCAATTAGAACAATTCTAATCTTATTTAAATAAATAAATTAAACAATTAATTTATTTAAATAAATAATATTTATTCTACAATAGGGATAAGCCTCCTAGCGATCAAGCGACTTTTCGGATAATATAGATTTCAACATTAATCATTAAAGAACCTTTGAGTAAATAGTTCCGCACAATTCAATCCTTCCACCATACAATGTCCCAATTAAATATAAGACATGGAATTACTTGTCAAGTCTTATTTTATTTAATTATATGTATTTCGATCCTTAAATGCACAACTCAAATAATGCAAATTAGAAACTCCTTTCTAATTTCATTACGCCTTGACCAAGGACTCTTTGGGTTGTCATTTATCGAATCACATAGGACATTTCTCTTCTTTTATTAGAAGTGGTAGATTCTTTATTGATCATACATTATCTCCATGTACAACTTATTATACCCAAGCATACCCTTTGATATACCCTAAGGGTCTTAAGGAATAAGTCAAAGTATTACTCATCATACACAAGATACTATGATGATCTCAAGTCCAAGGATTACTTGTACTACTATCACTACTGAGAATTCCTATTGACAGCAAAATAAAACTCCATTAGGTATTCCTTAGCGAGAGCCGTATTCAAAGTGAACTTATTCTCCAATAAGCACCTACATACTTGCTTTAGTGTCTCCACACAAATGATCATGAGATCAATCATCCTCATCCAATGAGCAAACAACGTATGTACCCAATCTATCCGGATTCACTAATCCCCAATTTAGTAATCCAATGATTGGGAACTATTTTAGTTTTAAGCTTTCTAAGAATTTAGATCTCATTAGAATGATCATCATCATTATTCTAAAAGCTTTGCTTAAAACTATGGGTTTATCACATATTATAAAAAGCGACATCATGTAGATAATTAAAAGCCTTTAATAAATTAATACTTTTTATTAATAAATGAATAAGATTGTTACAAAGTATATGCTTTATCATCAAACATGATTGGCTTGTTTGCATACTACTTTCACAATCAGCCCAGTTCGAAACGGTTCTATCAATCCCGAACCAATCTTTATCAATTTCTCTTTATTCCCCGAGATCAGTTCTACATCCTATGTCTCTTTAGCAGGCAAGGTAAGTGGCTCCGTACTACTTTCAGTAAACGACTCTATCTCGATGGCCATTGTCTGCTTATGCTTGCTTACCCCAACTCTCGATGAGATCAATGTATTTTGATAACACTTTCGGGCAATATCAAGATCACCTTTTACCTCCCCAATCCCGTTCGGTGTCGGAAACTTGATCTTGAAGTGTGGTATGGAGGTAACTGCCTGCAACGCTGCCAGGGTCGACCTTCCTAAGATTGTATTGTATGTCGAATCCATCTAGACCATAAAAATATCTAACCATTATTTCTACCTGTTGAGGTGAGGTTTCGAATATGACAGGCAACTCAATTGTGCCCGACACAGGCACTGGATCTCTACTAAACCAGTATAAAGGGCCTTCCTGCCCTAATTTTATATTTCTTCCATCTAGATCCAGCCTCTGTTAAGCATGGGTATACAGTATGTCGACTAAGGACCCGTTTTTGATCATCATTCTTCTCATGTCCACTGGTCTGATCTGGGCAGTTATCACTGACACCGCATCATGTGGTTCTGTCGGATTTGTGGGATAGTCTTCATCCGAGAAGGAAATGACTATCCCCGAGAAAGCCCGATCCCTTCTGACTGTTGAACCCGTTACCGATAACAATGCATCTAGATGCTCGCTCCTCTTCTTTTCGGTCACACGCCCTACAGAACAACCCAAAATAACATCAATTACGCCTCGAACAGGCTGGTTCTATTTTGGTTGTGTGTCCCGTACCTTCCCTCTGCTTTCCTCCCTTTGTCGTGCCTCGACATTTTCCCGACCTGCTACATACTAAACTAACTAGTCGTTCTACACATTCTTTTTTATCAGATCCCTTAAGTCATAACACTTCTCTGTTGAATGTCCCGAGCTCTGATGATATTCACAGAATTTGTTGTGGTTCCTCTTCCCAGGATTCGGGGTCGTCGAGCAAGGCTCATAGAAAGGTTTGTTCCAGATCTCCTCCAATATCTTAGCCCAATTGGTATTGAGAGGGGTATAAAGTTTGTTGACATTTCTATTCCTGATCCCCCATTGTTGTAATTCTTTTTCCCCTGATTATTATCCGACCATTGATAAGTCTACTTGTCTCGGTCCTTAGATTTTCATAAGACTGTGAGTGGGCTTAAAGTTTCCCATAACTTCCTCTATGGCGATGAACCCTTCAGCCCGATGAAAAGCTTCAGATAGGTCACTAGGAGGATTGATAACTAGGTCTATCATCAACTTCTTTGACTTTCCTATGTCAAGACCCATTGTGAAGAATCCTAGGGCCCGAGGTGAATTTAATTCTGCCACCGACCCCACCGCTTCTCGGAACCTCTTGACATATTGACCGAGGCTTTCATCCGAATGGTGTCTCACCTGCATGAGTAAAGTAGTGACCTTTCATCTTCTTTTATTACTCCTAAATTGAGCATGTATCTTTTCCTGAAGATCGCTCCACGAACTGATCGATCTCGATGCCAAGGTTCTCATCCATTCTCGGGCACTCTTTTTTAAAGTTGTAGCAAACATGTGACACTTGGCTGCATCCGAATGCCCGTAATACGTCATGAGTCTATCATACCCATCGGAGTGGTCATAGGGATCCCCCAATCCATCAAAAGTCTCCATTGGGCGCATCTTTTTCTTCGGGTCAGCTGTGACCTAGTTGATTTCGGGCGAGAATAGTGAATTGGGTCAGTTCAATGGTATTCCCATCTGATTTTATGCCGCCAACAGCTTTTCCAACTCTGCAACTCTTCTGGCCAGGGGGTCGAATTCCTCTTTCCGAGGGGACGACATTGGCCTGTCCCTCTCATATTCAGGAGACGCGACCCTCCTTCTCTGTCCCGATCTGTCCTGGTACTCATATTTTCTGTCTTGGGAATGACTCTTTCGTCTGTTTCTTCCTTTCCGAGAGCGACTCCTAGGCCTGCTCCTGTTTCTACCCGATCTGTCTGGACGAGGTGTCCTGGAACGACTTTGATGTCTAGGCTTCTTTGATGAAGCCTCTTGCTCTCCGACCATTTTGGCCATATGTTCTTCCAATTCTTCTTTCTGAAGGCTTAGGGCCTCCATGATATCTTTATTTTGCTGCATCCTTTTCATCAAGATGAACTGACACTGATCCTGGTTGTGCTCTACACGATCCTTTCTTCGCCATTCATGCGCTCGAGACTGATTGTCCTCGGCGCAACTGAGGGGATTTGGAGTATGTTGACTAACCGAGAACAGTCGTCGGCGTGCTGACGGTGCATGCTCAGAACCACCTTCCTAGTTCCAGCCTATCTTTAACTGACCCTCTCACCTGGGTCGTTTAATGAGTCTTTGTTTTTTCCTAGTTTGAAGATTCACTATCTCTGCTCGCCATGATTTTCAACCAGAAAAACTTGGAGTGATTGTAAAAGCACTAAAACCCCCTCCTTCTAGCACCAATGTTAACACCAATTTTCGTCTGCGTGTCTAATCACCAAATCCATGCGCTTAAACCTGCACAATAACGAAATCACACAAGAAACTTGACGGCTTATGCCACCGGGTGATAGCTTCGATGTGAGAATGAGTATGGGTGTTCATCGGTAAAAAATCGGACCGAATCGGGCTAAACTAAACCGTACCGAATACCAAAAGTATCCAATTTCATGTACCGATACCGGTACCGAATAAACCGGTATCCCAAACCGTTTACCCGGTTCATTACCAGTTCAGCACCGATTTATACATGTTTTTTACCGGTTATATGTAAGAAATAAATTAACCTATTCATGTACCTGTTCATGTATAAACACCCTCAATTGACCATTTCATGATTCATGTATCTGTTCATGTATAAACATCCTCAATTCTGTTCATGTACCTAGTCAGTGAATAATTGACCCATTCATGACACCCAAAAATCTCTTCACACAATTAAGCAAACCAAAACAAACATTTGCAAGGCAGTGAGCTGTGAGCCTATTAACCATAAGATTAAACATAAAGTGGTCATGCTGTAACTTAGAAGGCAGTGACCAGTGAGCCTGTTAAGTCTTAACCATAGTATCAATACAGCTAGATGATAAAACAACTTCTCCAAAATAGGGCATAACATCAATATTGTAAAAAATAATACTTCTCCAAAATAGGACATAACAGCAAAACAAAACAATAAAACATCAATATTGTAGTAGTAATAAAACAGCCCAAGATTTCTCAAAGTGACGTGCGGTGTCATTATGTTAGCAACAAAAGCAGATTCAGAGCCACCATTAGATGTCAAGGAAGCATGATCCACCATTCTTGAAAAGTAAAAATAAGATATGATGATGGACCGTTAGACAAACAATTTATAAAGAGTTTGTCAATTTAAAAACCCTCAAAACCTTTATGAACCATTTGAACCCCTCGCAAAAAGGCCAAACTATGTAACATTTTTGTAGAGGCCAAACTATGTAACACTTTTGTTGTGAAACTTCTTAGTAAGTGAATATAGAAAGTCAAACTTGAAAGACTGGAATCTTATATAAAGCAATAGAGCTTTGGCTCTCGTTCAAATATTTTATTTTCTTTGGATCACTAGCCTAAATTTTAAGTTTTTCCATTTGTTTTTACACTTGTTTTTGGTTTTGCCTTGGTAAGTATATTTGTAGGTTTGTAGGAAGTAGAATCAGTGCAAATCTCAATCATCTTGAATTTTGCTCGAAGAAGTTAGGATTTAGTTGAGTGTCCCTTGCCATGTAATTCCAATGTAACATATATAATACATTTCTTTTTTTTCTTCCCATATTCCACAATTTGTATATTGATACTTGAAGAATTTGAAATGAAAAGAAGAACCTTTTACTGTACTACTTTTTACCCCTTTAAAATGAATGTTAAATACATGCATCTAATTGAAGTCCTTGGAAATTGTGTATTAATATTAATTCAGAGGTTCTCATTGATTATTCCATTTGGCTACCAATTTCATATTTCTTTTACATGTAGTGAAGTAGTTTCCCTTGACAGTTGACACAGTTTTTCTTCATGATAATCGACATTCTCAAGACGTGTTGAGGCTATTATGCTATATTGCTATCATGCTATGTACTAAAACCCCCAATAGTTGGGTTAAGAAAATTTATATATTACACCACTAGAGGAAGATGAAACTAAAACTCTACCAAGTGGCCAAGATTATTTCCATCAGTTACATCCCATGAGCCATGACCACCAAAATAAACAAACTGGCCACCAGCAAAAAAAAGCCCTAACAAAGTAACAAGTAACAGTGTAACACCCATATGCCATATATAGACAAATCGACATAAATAGAGAGAAATCAATTAACTAAATCTCAAAATAAACTCAAAATTACCTAAGAGAAATTTTGATTCTAGAATCTAGAGTTGGAGAGGCGACTGCGATGCGACGACTGACATGGCCGATAGGAGAAGAATGGATGGATCGTCGAGGTGGATAGACAAATGTATGAGACTTTGAGATGGATGGACTGGATTCTACTGTTCGAGACTCTAAGGAGAGGACCGAGTTCGACTGTTCGAGATGGGAGAGAAAGGTTTGACGTGTTTGGGAATAAACTAAACAAAGTGAAGACTGAAGTCACTGAACCTAATCTAAATACAAATACTGAGATATTTTTATTTTTTAATATTATTAAATAAACTGGTACAACCGGTTTAGTTTGGTATACCAACCAAGCCAAACACCCTACCGAAACCGATTCTAAAAAATTGGTATATATCGATTCCATGTACCGGTACCAAACCTGTTACTCTTTGTACCGAATTGACCGGTTCAAACCGGTTCAATTTCCCTAACAACTGAATATACCATTTTTTTAACACCACTAAGAATGAGTACAGGCTGAAGAATGTTTAACAATGGAGCCTTTAGTGTTTAGTGCTCAAAAGTGTATTCCCTGTTAATTGAAGTGAAGCCTTGTATTTATAGCTGTTCTCGTCATCCTAAAGCCAATTTCCTAATTGGATTAGGACTTCTAAACATGGCAGTTACCTAAGTTTGGGTCCAAATCAATCTAATTAAAGGGTGGAAATTGGATATAATCAAACACCTACATTTCGAGATGGTATTTAAATATGGTTAGGATTGGAATCCTTAACCATTCAAACTCCTTATCATGCCAGACTTCATACGAGGAACAACCATCTATATGGGCCTAAGTCATCCGAACCCCTCTAAACTAGTCTGGACTCCGGCCTAAAGGACTCGATCGCCCGGCCCCGAACACCAATAATCAGATCAAGACTCCAGCTCAAAGGACTCGGTTGCCCAACCCCGAACACCACCAATCCCCTTATTGGCTTCGGCTCATTGGGCTCAACAAACCCTTCCCAATCCAGGTCTTCAGCCCACATAGGGGTTGGCAAATTATACCCGAACAGATCTAATCATTTTTTATGCTAACAAGCTTAATCAAGAGAAATAAAAGCAAAAAAGTTTTTAAAAACATAGAAAATTAGTGGACTGCTGCCCTTGAATAGAAAATTAGGGGTTAGCTATATTATTCATAAAATTCTGTGCTTTTAGTATGTTAAAGTACATTGAATAAGCTTTCTATAGACTCCAGAACGGACTAATTCTGATTTCAGAGCAAAGAGTTATGACCGTTCAAAGTAGTCGCATCAAAACTGTCTAACAAACTCGGGGAAGTCACCTTGCACGAATTTTCTAAAATTCTTTGTTCAGAATTTAGAAAATGTCAAAGAATAAAAGTTTTAGACCCGGAAGTTAGCTTCGTGTGGGCTCAAGAATCGCACAAAAATGTTTTGAAACGAAAAAGTTATGACTGTTTTAGGAAGAGAGGGTAAAGTTGGGAAAAAGGTGAAAACCGTAATGAACGTACACTTTTGGCTAATTATTTGGACTTCTTAATGAACCCGAAATGAAGGTTTCATATTTTTTAAAAATAGTCTCATATGATACGAAAAACATCCAAAAATGGGATCAATCCGATTAATGAACAGTGCGTACGAAATTCGTAAAATAGCGGATTTGGTATGCGAGCAATAAGCTAAGATAATCGTTGTTAAGCGATAGCATGCGCACTTAGGCTTGTTGCTGTCGCGCTTCTGTATTTCTTTGAAGCGGATGCTCGACATGTTTTTTTGACGTATTTGTTTTGATGGGTTCCGTGATCCATTTTTGTGTTTAGAAATTTTTCTAAAATATTACGCCATAAGGTATATAACATGCCCAAAATTTAGTTGTTATATGACTTATGATTTGAAAATTAAAAATGAGCGAACATGCATGTCAGAACTAAAATTTGAGTGAACATCGAGCGTCGGCGCGTCAAGCGACTTTGACGTTCGACATTCCGAATCGTGTTCCGGCAAAATAATAATTCATAATAAATCTAATAAAATCCTACGGGATGAGATTTGACTATAAGTGATATTTTATGCCAAAAAATTTTCTTTCGGGCATAAATAAAGCAATAAAAATATGTAATATATAAATTACATATTTAAGTAAAATAAAAACTATAGTTGCCTATAAAATTATTTTGTGGTGTAACGAAGAATGTAAAACTTTTGAAAAATTGTATTAATCATAAAATTGATATTTTGAGATTTTCATCGCTTTATTTTTTATTTTACGATAATCGTAAAATGAATAATAAAGCAAATGTGCTAGTGAGATAAAATATTTATATATGAGGCAACAGTCAGTGTTGACTCATGAACGGACAAACTGATGTAAAAATTATTTAAATTAAAGAAATAATATAGTAAATTGAATTTTACTATAAAAGTTATGCTTAGCTGTTTAAACTATGAATTTGCAAGTAAAGGTAAAAGATATTTTTGAAATGGAATTTAAATGGTTTAAGCTTCGAGATGTAAAATATTTATGTCTTAAAATGTGTGAGACCTTTATAAGCTATTAAAATATTAAATAATTAATATTATTATATTATTAAAATATTATTAATTAATTAATAATAGTAAATGATTAAAATATTATTAAATAATTAATAATATTAGATAAGAATTAAAATATTATTAAATGATTAATAATATTTGTGAATGATTAATATCTTATTAAATAATTTAATAATGTTAAAAAGTGATTAAATGTTATTACGTGATTAATAATATTAAGTGATTAAAATATTATTAAATGATTAATAATATTAGCCAAGAGTTTAAGATGATGATTAAATGATAGTAATATTATTGAGGGATGATAATATTACTAATGAGTTAAAGAATTATTCAATGTTTGATTATATGGCTAAATGTTAACTAATTTATTATTTGAGTAATAGTATTGTGAGATAAAATATATTATGTTAATTGGATGATCGATTTTATTAATGATAGGTCTTTCATAAAAGATTAAATTAGATTGCTTAGCTGTAATCAACGGTACAGGAAAGTTTTCTAACTCAAACTCGAGTTAATACTTTTCAAGAATGCTAGTAGTTTAATTATTTACAATTATTCCACATATATGATTATTGATTCGCACTTAGTGCACATTGCATATGTTTATCAGATATGAAAGGCTGATCACCTTCATTACCAAAGTATTTGTTCATGGTCATTGTTGACCACTCAGCGTTATCAATTAAATTATTTATGTATTGAAATTTGATTCATGCTCTTTCACAATTATTATATTATTGAAAACTTGAAAGCTTATTCTTTTTTTCAATCATGATATATCTTTATTGTATTTAAACTTGCTGAGCAAAGTAGTTGCTCACCCTTGCTATATCATGAATATATTTCAGTTTAACCCGAATGCTCAAAGAAGAACAAAGGCAAAAGAAAAGATGGGGATTAATTTTATATGGACATTTATCTATTATGATAACTGACGTAAATTGATGATGTAAATCTTGTGAATTATTAAAAGTATATATTAAGATAAAGGTTGTAGACCTTGGGAAATATTACAGAACCATTGTGTAATAAATAATTTACCCATGGCCAAATTAATTTCGACCAATATATTATTTAAAGTATATGTTTCTACGTACTTTAGATATATTTGGCATCCATGAAGTTTGAAGATGGTCAAACTTTTGTTAAAGTAGTAAAATAATATTGCAGCCATATTGTCGCAATAACAAAGGCTATTACATATCAAACTTTTTTGACAAAATATTTTTCTTATAGCCTAGACAAAAACACAACCAAACTTGAAGTTTATGGAATCGAAAATCTTCTATTGTACATGCAATATGCAATGTAGGTGACAAAAATTCTGATATTTCTTGTACTACTGATTGCTTAATAAACATGCATCGAACTGATTTAAGAGCCAAATGACATTTTACCAGAAGAGACATGATATCCATCTTGTCTAAGTAATCAAAAACAAAGCCATACAATGTGAAGATCATCATCATTCTTAGTAGCAACGTATTCATGAAAGATAGCATTCATGTGTTGTAATGCCACATCAATCTCAGCTTCAAAATGGTAAGCAACACCTAATCGTTAGATATCATCAATCAAGTTGAGCTGTTGTTGAGGCTCATTGGCAACTCCCAATAACATCTTCTACGCTTCTTCTTTCAGTAGTTGTGATTGTTTCTCTGTGGTAGCATCGGTTCTCTAGTTATGATGATATTAACTAATTCATGTGTTGAATTTCTTCAACACCAATTAGTATAACAACCAATTATTTAAGACAAATATATTCGCTTTATAGGACACTCCATGAAGAAGCAACAATAATGGAATTAACTTTTGGGACAGTCATAGAGGAGGGAACTCAATAAATAAATAAAAATATGTTGGTATAGTGTGATATGAAAATATTTTATTCATGACTTCTTATTCTAGTGGTTAAGATCAAAGTGTTTGTGATTTTTAGGTCTTATATTACTTAGATGATTTTATTTATTCCTTAAAAATGATATATATTGCCAAAGTTAGCAGGACTCTTTCTTCCTTTTATGTGAAGTTTGTTTCCTCTTTATGTGAAGCTTGTTTAAGTTTGTTTGTTCTTTTATGTGAAGTTTATTTTCTTTATGCGAGGCTATCGCGAGTTTATTTTTTTTTTCTTTTAATAAAATTTGATTGATTATTAATATTATAATGATGATAATTTACTTGATATGAAATTATACTCCTATAAAGATGAGAGATAATATTAGTCCATATTGTAGTTAATGATGAATTACAAAGCACGTGTTAGTATCAATAATATATTTTAAAATTGTGGTGTGTTATTTGATATTATAATTTGAGTATAAATAGTATAGTATGGGGGGGTTAAATAATTTTTTAGTCACTATACTGTATGTCAACTTACAAGTGAGTCACTCAACTGTTTTTTTTACAGTCAACTCACTTTACTTTTGTTTTCTTACAAAACGTTATAAAATATGTTAAGTCATGTTAACTTTAAACAGTTTGACCACATAAGAGAGAGAAAGTTGGCATGGAATAGTGACATAGAAAAAAGAAATATTTATTAAATCCTAGTCATTACACATATAAGCTATAGCCCACCCATCAAAAAAAAGTATGCACATGTCCACCCAGCCCACCAAACCTAACCCGACCCAACTACCATAATAATAAAAAACTAAAAAAAAATTCAACAATGTCAAAAAAAAATCCAAAACCAAAGTAAGGTCATTTTATCTTCAAAGTAGATCATTTTATCTTCAAATAATTCAAAACTAAAAAAAATCTAAAAAAAATAATTAATAATTCTTGTCCCATTCACCTCCTTCACACTCTCCGCCTCCTCTTCTCCTCTACTCCATCCTCTCGGTCATTTTCACCACCTTCACACTCTCTTTCCTCCTCCCTTTCCGCCTCCTCTTCTTCACGTGCATCGCCGCTCGAGAGCTTTTAGATCTGAGACATCTTGAGGGAGTGCAAAGGAGACAATTCTTCGATTAGTTGAAGTGTGACTTGATAGAGAGAGTGGCTGTTGGGATGTGATTATTTGGGTCTAGCCATGAGTGCAGCCCAGCCTATTTAATGGTCTAGATCTGGTGATGTCCCATATGTATTTATTGTGACGGTGGGAGAGTCTTTATTAAAATAGGATTGTGTTTCCTTATTTGGAGGGATAAGGAGTCCTTCTCCTAGTTGGATGCGTGGGTGGAGGTGACTTCTATATATACGGCTACAAGCTAGGGTTTGAAGAGCATAAGACACAAGAGATACAACACAAATACACAACTTGTACTCCCAATATTATTATAGTAGATTACTCTCTCTTCGTGGTTTTTTCCCAATTGGGTTTTCACGTAAATCTTGTGTTCATACTTTATATTCCTTTATTTATGCTTATGTGAGTGTATTTCGTGAGTTTGACTGCACAACAATGCAATCAATTACTCCATCAACCGTTAGCGCGATTTTGGCCTGCTATTTTGGTTATTTCGTCGGGTGTACAAAATTTGGCGTTAACATTGGAGCCGTCTGTGGGAATCAAGACATTTGTTCTAGTTTCGATTTAAAATTATTGAAGGAGATAGGTGATTCTTTTTTATTAAATTAAATATATACTTGTACGTGTGTATATATGTATTATGTCAATAGCAATTGAAGCATGATCGTAAATGATTATCGATACAACTTTACATATTCTCTCTCTTATATTATGCATATAGTGGTAGTATTCACATGATGCATGTAAAATCTAAACATTAACACTTTGGTCCAGGTGATGATAAATTGGTGTTAAGTCACCGCACTAGTAACGAATTTAGTCAGCGCAGAGATAAAAGTTTAAGCTTTTATATCATTGAAGTGCTTTAAAGGCGACTTCAGTTTCATCATCAACCACAGACTGAAGAAAATTAAAGGATTCAATTCTTATACATATACCAACGTGCTCATCTGCGAGGGATAAAAATCCCGAGGGTAAAAATTTCGAGGATAAAAATCCCACAGAGGCTTTTTGAATACTCTCTTATTTATAAGTTCCTTATAAATAAGAGATTGGTGGGCAATGTTGGGATGTGATTATTTGGGTCTAGCTATGGTGCAGCCCAGTCTATTTAATGGTCCGAATCTGGTGATGGTCCATATGTATTTATTGTGACAATGGGAGAGTCCTTATTAAAATAGGATAGTGTTTCCTTATTTAAAGGGATAAAGAGTCCTTCTCCTAGTTGGATGCGGGTGGAGGTGACTTCTATATATACGGCTACAAGCTATGGTTTGAAGACCATAAGATACAATACAAATACATTACTTGTACTCCTAATATTATTATAGTGGATTACTCTCTCTGTGTGGTTTTTCCCAATTGGGTTTTCACGTAAATCTTGTGTTCATACTTTATATTCCTTTATTTATGCTTATGTGAGTGTATTTCGTGAGTTTGATTGCACAACAATACAATCAATTACTCTATCAACCGTTAGCGCAATTTTGACCTACGGTTTTGGTGATTTCGTCAAGCGTACAAAATTTGGCGTTAACAGTGGCTAAGCTCTTCTAGTTCATCCAAGAGTTGGGTCTTTGAATTTCTTATACCTGTCATATATAGTGAAGAAGAAAAATTAAGAATGGTAAGAAGATAGAGTTCTGCCAGAGTCGGTGATGATGTTGATGCTGCTAGCTGCTACTGCTTGGAGAGGCAGGGATATGGTGGAAATGGAAGAGAAGATAATAAAATGAGTTAAGATTGATGTAGGCTTTTGAGGTTCGGATCTTGTTGCAAAGATCTATGATTTTGGGTTTATGGATTATTTTATTTTTTGAAAATTTAATGTATATATAGATGATTTTGTTTGGAGAGAAGAAGATGATGAACAATAGGGAGTTATTTTGGTTGAAAACTCAGATGAAGAAGATGAAATTAATTTTGATATTATGTTTAATTTATTATATTATTGAATATAAATTAATGGAATGTTTGCTCATTTAAGTATGTGACTAAATTAATCGTTCATTCAAGTATGTGGTTGCTTTTGATTATCAATTTTGATCTCATTTTGCATTTGATTTTTCTTCGCTTGATAAAGTGAGAGAGAAAAAAGTTTATGACATTTATTAAATGTAAAAAATTCATTTAAAATAATATTTAAGTCTCACCTAAAAAATTATTTTCAATTAATTAAAAAATAAGTAAAAAAAATTATTTTTTTCCATGTTTTTTCTTAAAATTTTGATTTTTTTTATTTAAAAATTTCTTTCATATTCGCCTTTAATTTTAATTAGCATATTTTTAGTTTTTATGTTTTATAATTTACTTAATTATATTTATCTATCACTTGATTAAATAAAAAATAATTTGATATTAATTACAAAAATAATTAAATATATTTTTTATTTTTTTTTTTTTTTTTTTTTTTGGCTTCTTTTCTAATTTATATTATACTTTATATTTTTTTTTTCATTTTCTTCATTAATTTTTCCTCCAAATCCACATAATGAAGGCCACGTAGGATAATCTTTGACACATAAGCTTCTTTTTTTTTACAACTTAGCAACTTATGTGTATTTTTGTTTAAAGTCAACATGATTTAACGGATTTTCTAATGGTTTGTAAGTAAACAAAAGTATAGTGAGTTGACTGTAAGAAAAAACAGTTGAGTGACTCATTTATCAATTAACATACAGTACAGTGACAAAAAAGTATTTAACCCTATAGTATGGATGGTTAAAAGAGTTGTATGTATATATATATTTTTTAATACATGCATTTACACACTTAAAATAATACAATAAAAATAGGCTTAAATATAATTTACTACCTTAAACTATAGGTCATATTCCACTTCGGTGATTCACCTTTCAATTTTATCAATTAGATGATTGAACTATTAATTTTTTTTCAATTTCATTCAATTGAAACTGTCACATCAGAAATTGTTGACGTGGCCCGCTGACTAGACAAACTAATGCTTATGTGTAATTAAAAAATATTATTTTAATTATCTCTTCTAAACATAAAGGGTAAATATGTCAAATCATTTTAAATATAACCAAACCTAACCAATATCATTACTCATTCTTATTCCTCTTCCAAATATTCGTTTTAGGATTCGGATCTGTTTTACCACCACGGAGAAAGAGAAGGTGATCTGCACAGAGAAAGAACATGTTTTACTATTGAGCTGGCGCTGGATGTAGGCGTCGTAGGATGAGTATCCGAGTCGGATTCGGATGTCGGCATTTGTGGAGGACGATGGCGGGTGGTTGGGTAAGAGGCGTTGGGGGTGGGATTGGAGAGAAACAAGTAGGAGGAGAAGAATGGAGAGGAGGAGAGAGAAAAAGAAACATTTTGGGACAAACTGTGTTGTTTAGTTTGGTGCTTTCATCATTTCTGCGTGATGAATTTAAATTAATTAATTACAACAAATAGAAGCCAGCTACCAATCTCTTTTCCAACCTTGTCGATTATGGTCTTCAAAGATAATCGGGGTTTCTTGCAATTTTTTTGCAGATTCAAAGCGATATCCCTACATTTTTCGATGATCCTTTCATTTAAGCAACTATGGTGATTGATCTTGGAAATTATGTTAATTTTGAGTTATTAAGTTAATTGTGTAATTATTTTTAATTTATGTATTTTATTGTATTTTATTTAATTTGTGTTAATTGTAAAAATTTTAGTTTGATTCAGATTATTTTTTTTTTTTTTTAATTAATTAATTAATTAATTGTAAAATATTTGTTATTTTACCTTTTTGTCCTTTGATCTCATTAAAATATATATTCTTTTTTACACATAAGCACTCATTTAGTTTATTAGGATGCCACGTCGGTAATTTCGGCGTGTGGCAGTCCAATTGAATGAAATCGAAAAAATTAATAGTTCAATCATCTAAATGATAAAATTAAAAGGTGCATCACCGAAGTGAAATATACATATAGTTTAGGGTAGTAAATCATATTTAAGCCTAAAAAATACTAAAGGTTTGATATAATTATGAATATGATATAGTAATAAACTAAGATATAATTTAGATTTAACTTTTTAATTAACTAAAATGACTTAATTAATTTGAATAAAATCTCTATTTATCTTATTATTATTGTTAGGTTTGTAATATTCATGAACGCAATCAAATTGCTCAAAATAGGTGGAAACGTGGAAAATCAGAGTTTTAAAATTTTATAAACCATATACCCGGATCACCATTTATGCGCAATTATTAATTAAATGAAAAGATAAAGAACAAGATTCATACCCTTGAAGATTCGAGCTTCCTCAGGTACAAGTTCACCTACATTTTTTTTCGCGTTCAACTTGAATCCATCGGGTTTGGTTCCTTCCTTTGATCAACGTTAGCCACCCAAGTTTTAGCCTCTAGAGGTGATCCACCAAAGAAGAAGAAATATTCAAGAAGAAGGGTGGTTGGTTAAACCCTAGTTTTCTATCTCTATAGAAAAGAACGTACTCTCCAACAATTGGAATCACGTCTATTGTGAAAAAGTCAACAACCACCTCACCCATAATAAGACTCCTCTTATTTACAGATGTGGTCGACCCTCCTTAACAATTAAGAAATTGGGTTTTATTTTAATTAATTAAAATCCTTTAATTAATTAGTCTCCCAATCTTATTAGGAATAAATGAGAGTACTTATATTAAATTAATTCTCAAACTCCTTTAGGAATTAAATAATAATAATTGTAATAATAATAATAAGACTCCTCTTATTAATTTATATTTAATATTTCCAAAATATTAAATAATAAATATTAAGCTATTTAATTTATTCTATCACCATAGATTAAATCAAAAATATACTTAACTTATTATTATGATTATGCCATTAACTTCTTAAATAATTATTCTTCCTTTTATGGTGTGACCCTTTAGGTTCTCCATATTAAATCGGTTGTGAATAAATCAATTAGAACAATTCTAATCTTATTTAAATAAATAAATTAAACTATTAATTTATTTAAATAAATAATATTTATTCTACAATAGGGATAAGCCTCCCCAACGATCAACGACTTTCCAGATAATATAGATTTCAACATTAATCATAAAAGAACCTTTGAGTAAAAAGTTACCGCATAATTCAATCCTTCCACCATAATACAATGTCCCAATTAAATATAAGACATGAAATTATTGTCAAGTCTTAATTTATTTAATTATATGTATTTCGATTCTTAAATGCACAACTCCAAATAATGCAAATTAGAAACTCCTTTATAATTTTATTCTGCCTTAGCCAAGAACTACTGGGTTGTCATTTATCGAATCACATATGATATTTCTCTTCTTTTACTAGAAGTGGTAGATTCTTTATTGATCATACATTATCTCCATGTACAACTTATTATACCAAGCATACCATTTGATTACCTAAGAGAGTCAAAGTATCATCATCATAAGATACTATGATGATCTCAAGTCCAAGGATCACTTATACTACTATCACTACAGGAATTCCTATTGACATACAAATAAAACTCCATTAGGTATTCCTTAGCGAGCCACGTTCAGTGAACTTATTCTCTAATAAGCACCTACATACTTGCTTTAGTGTCTCCACACAAATGATCATGAGATGAGCAAGCAACGTATGTACCAATCTATCCGGATTCACTAATCCCCAATTTAGTAATCCAACGATTGGGAACTATTTTAGTTTTAAGCTTTCTAAGAATTTAGATCTCATTAGAATGTTCATCATCATTATTCTAAAAGCATTGCTTAAAATTATGGGTTTATCACATATTATAAAGCAACATCATGTAGATAATTAAAAGCCTTTAATTAATTAATACTTTTTATTAATAAATGAATAAGATTGTTACAAAGTATATGCTTTATCATCAAACATGATTGGCTTGTGTGCATAATACTTTCAATCTCCCACTTGCACTAAAGCCAATCGTTATGGTATCTCATACTCTTCTTCTCTAAGTGACCATTATCCTGCTGTTGGATAAGCTTCAGTAAATGGATATGTAATGTTGTTCTTGAGAGTTCACTATCTTTATAGTGATTTCCCATCTTTCAATGATTCCTCTAATCAAATTAAAGTGCCACAACACGTGTTTATTTCCAAGATGAGACTTAGTAACTATTCCTAGTTCTGTAATGAACTTATCATCCAAACAATCAACTTGCGGACATCATTTACTGACTATATACTTTGTCTTTATCACTAAACCAACAACTCTTTTTTTGTTTGGAACCTTTCCAATTTCTTCGCACCTTTATTCAAGGTAACGCTTTACCTTAAAGTGGATTTTTCATTGTCTTGAGTGCATCTAAAAAAAACTTGAGTCATTAAACTCTCTATTTTTAATTTAGATCCGCCATAAATTTTAATCACATCCTTAGTGCCGATTAAGTACTTTAAGATGTTTTTCACTATCTTACAATGATCTTCTCCGAATATGACCAATCATCATTAGGTCTCATATAGTTCATTATATACATGATTGTCACTCATGCGATCTCTCTTTTCAGGAGTCTATGGGGACTATTAAGAGAGATACACTCCATAAATCATCAGCATGAGACATCTCTTGGAGTTTGTCATGCTAAACGAATTTAGCATCAAATGAATATATGTTCCTTGGGTTAAGTCGAGTATCCTTTTAAATCTATCTATATAGATTTGCATCCCCAATTACGATACTCTTCCCAAATCATTCATGGAGGAATATTTTGACAACTTTATCTTTACTGATTCTAGCATTGGCACGTCATTCCATATCCGTAGTATATCAATATATAATACTAAGAATGTCACGACGCTCCCACTGACCCTTTTGTACACACTAGGTTCATTCTTGTTTTTGATAAACTCAAACTCTTTTGATTGTCTCATCAAAACGAATGTTCCATATTTGAGAATCTTGTTTCAATCCATTTCTCTGAGTGTCTAAAACTCTTACCTCATTGTATGTAACTAGATCATCATCTTCTATGATCGTACCTCATCATCATCATCTATGATGAATCCATATCTCCTGTATCTTTGATACTATTCCAGATTTATTTGATTGATTGTGGTACAAACAGTTCATCTCTGTGTTCCTCTTATTTGACTTATAGTGTTTTGTGGTTCTTGAACACTTCAAGATCTATTATCCTCCCACTAGCCCCTTTAATGATAAACACCTTTATCTTAGAAGGTAGCATGTTTCACAACAAACACCTTTTTTTAAGTAGGATTATAGAACTTATACCCTAAACTTACTTTAGGATGTCCCACAAATCTGTACTTGTCAAATCTTTTCCCAAGCCTATCCTTTGAAACGTTTTCACATAAGTTGGAAAACTCCTTATCTTAACATACTTAAGATTAGGAATCCTCCCTATCCATAACTCTTATAGATTCTCGGGGTCGAATTTTGAGGTTACCTTTTCTGCAGATATGCAGCCATTTCTAGGGCATGACCCTAGAAGGATACTGGAATGTCGATAAAATTATTATAGACCGTACCATGTCCAACAAGGTACGATTTTTTCTTTCAGATACATCAATAAATTATTGCGTATCAGGAGACGTCCATTATGAGAATACCATTTGAGATGATCTAGAAACTTATTGCACAAGTATTTATTCCTTGATCTAATCAAAGAATCTTAATACTTTGCCAATTTGTTTCACTTTTGAATTCTTTGAACCTTTCAAATAATTCACACTTGTATTTTAACAAATACACACATTCAATTCTTTGAATGATCATCTCCTTTTCTTATACTAGTTTGTTCAATTTGCAAAATTATTTTCACGTAAGTCAAGTATATAAAATCCATTAAGTAATATTCCAGTTCTATACAAAATATTATTATTATAAATAGAACAACAATTGTTCTTAAATATAATACCAAAGATTTCATTGTCCAACAACAAAATGGAAATAATGTTTCTAACGAGAACTGGAATACAAAACAACTTATTGACTTAATAGATTTTTCCCGTAGGCAATGCTAAACTATAAGTTTTTATGGCTAATGCATCAACCTTTACTTCATTTTCCACACATAGGATTACTTATCTTTTTTTAGCTTTCTACTTTTGTTTGGTCCCTTCATAAATCTATATTTATAATAACCAAAGTCAGTATCCAATACCCAAGTAGAACCTTGACTTTAAATTATTTCAATCATAAACAAAACTGTATTGTAACCAAAACTTCACTAAGCTTCTTTGGTTAGCCTCTGCAAGATGCTTCTCGCAGTTTCTTTTTAGTGTCCAGGCTTATTGCAGTGGAAGCAAACTCCTTTGCTATCCTTATCAGTTTTGTTCTTATTATCCTTTGTTTTTGCCTTTCTATATACGTTCTTTGAATTGTTCTTCTTTTCAGAAGATCCTTTGTCCCCTACCAATAAGACATGGTCTTTCTTGGTTGGAAAGTGACTCTCAACATTTTTCAACATGTTAAGAAAATCAGCGAGACTGATATCTAGCTTATTCATATGAAAAATTCACAACAATTGTGAAAGGAGTCCAGGAGTGAGTGCAAGATCAAATCTTGGCTCAACTCTCCATCTATGACAAAACTTGTTGTCCTAATTGATCAATCAAATTGATAATGTTAAGGAATTTTATATGTACTATAGTGTCATCAATCATTCTAGATCGGAAGAGCTCCTTAGATATCTGATATCTATCAGTCCTACTTTCTACACCATCAACTACTTGATGTGCAGGAATATAGTAGGAACATCCATAGTTTCATGTTGTATTTGAAAGCACGTTACTCATGGATGCGAGCATGATGCATTGAGCCAACTGTGCATCATCTTGTCACTTTCTAAAAGTAGCAATCTCTTCCTCAGAGGCATTTTCTGCAACCATTGCAGGGATAGGCGTATTAAGGACATAAAATAGTTTTTCAGCCGTGAGAACTATTCTCAATTTCCTTAACCAATCCGTTTAATACGGTCAAGTTAATTTATCATCTAATATGCTACGTAGTGATAGTAATTTTAGACATTGTAAAATTCTGTAAATGAATTTGTAATTAACAATATTTTAGCATATATTCTTTTATTAATTACCAAAATAAATTAGGTCTTGTTTTAAATTGGTATCTCCCACTATTTTCATCAAACTATATTACCCTCACTTATATAGTTCGATAAAATCTAATTAAAAATTTGCTAGTGAGAATAAGGATCCCATTTCAAATGTATATAACCTTGTGGTGACACAACAAACTATATATAAATAAATAGGTAGACAACTCTTGTCAATTACATCATCATGTAACTCCTTTTATTTTGCCTCGTAGATTATTTTGATTAAGTGGTGGCACATCCGAATCAAAATTATCCAAGTTAAGTCCAACCTAGCACTCTATATATTCAAAAAAGAAAAATATTATCCTTGTGGTGACACAATAAAACAATATTGTTCGAATTTCTTTATAAGCATCAAATGTGATAAAATTAACATCTCAAAGAATTAACATAAGCCTTGTGGTGACACAACTAACTTATTTTAATTAATTGATACTCTATTATTTTTATCATGCTAGAAGGCGACGTTCGATATTCCAAATATCTTTGAACGCTTAGGACTTAATATAAAAAATATATAAAATACACGTCATATTAATTAACATGTAAAACATGTTTGCATAATATAATATATATATATATAGTATAAGCATGCACATATAGAATACTATATTCTACCCGGATTGATTATGAACTTTTATTCTAGTTTGGTTCAATAGAGCCACCAAGTGAACCAAAAGGTCAAACCCTAGGGGTGTAAGAATTAATATTTAAATATAACTATTACATTTAAACGGGGCTCTATTACAAACGAAGTCTCAAGCGCGCTCCTTGTTCCTTAATCTCCAATTCTTCAAAATTAATTATAACTATTCCTATTACAAAATTATTTAAAATAAATAGAAACCTTGATCAGCACTCAAGGAGAAATATATAGGAGGGAGTTAGAATTTATATTAAGAAAAATTTAGAGAAGACGAGGTACGCATACCTCATTTAATAAAACTCATACATTCATGCATCAAACTAAAATAAAATCCAATCACATTGGTCAATAGTCCATAATCAATTTCATTTATTATCATACACATTATCATATGCATCAATAAATAACATTCATCTCATAAATAATAAACATTCAATATATATATTGATATCATTTAATGGGCAAATTTAGTTAGTATAAAATTTAATTTTAAATCACAATAAACTCCTTTATTTTAATCCAAATTTAAATCAAAATAAACCTCTTTTATTTTAATTTATCTAATTTTGATTAAAATAAACTATTTTATTTTAATCAAAATCATTAATCAAAATAAACTCCTTTATTTTAATTAATTATGGAATCCAATTCAAGTAAAAAAACTCATTTATTAAAGAAAACACGGATTCTTTCCTATTCACAAATAAACTCCTTTATTTTGAATAATATGAAATCTTATTCCATATCTAAATAAACTCCTTTATTTAAGGAAATACGGATTCTCTTTCCTATTCACAAATAAACTCTTTTATTTTGAATAATATGAAATCTTATTCCATATCTAAATAAACTCTTTTATTTAAGGAAATACTTGATTCTCTTTCCTATTCACAAATAAACTCCTTTATTTTGAATAATATAAAATCTTATTTCATATCTAAATAAACTCTTTTATTTAAGGAAACATGGAATCCCTTTTCAACTCCAACTAGTTATCATGGAATCCAATTCTAACTCTAATTAGTTAGCATGAAATCCAATTTTAAAATTAAAATAAACTCTTTATTTTAATTATAAAATTATTTATAATATTATATATATATATATAATATTATAATATTAACCTAGAAAGTAATTCACGCCACCTCATTCAAAATCACCACTTGTTGAATAATATATATATATATATATATATATATATATATATTAGTTATCATGAATAAATTAAGTTAGTGAATATGTGAATCATGTGATCTATATGATATGGAATCATATATATATGAATCATGTATTAATTATCCGGATAATATGTGAATCATGTGATCTATTTATAAATATAATATATAAACCGAAGTTAAAAAATGTGGACTTATCGAATTCGCGAGATATTTTTTTTTTAAAATAAATTTTATACAACAAATTATGCCCAATTAAATTGTTCTAAACACATATGAATATACCTATCAAATTAAATAAATTAATAATTCACATAAAGGTTTGGCTCTGATGCCACTGTTAGGTTTGTAATATTTATGAACGTAATCAAATTGCTCAAAATAAGCGGAAGCGTGGAAAATCAAGGTTTTAAAAATTTTACAAACCATATATACGGATCACCCTTTTTGCACAATTATTAATTAAATGAAAAGATAAAGAACAAGATTCATACCCTTGAAGATTCGAGCTTCCTCAGGTACAAGTTCACCTCCAATCTTTTTCGCAATCAACTTGAATCCATCGGGTTTGGTTCCTTCCTTTGATCAACATTAGCCACCCAAGTGTTTAGCCTCTAGAGATGATCCACCAAAGAAGAAGAAATATTCAAGAAGAAGGGTGGCTGGTTAAACCCTAGTTTTCTATCTCTATAGAAAAGAACGTACTCTCCAACAATTGGAATCACGTCTATTGTGAAAAAGTCAACAACCACCTCACCCATAATAAGACTCCTCTTATTTACAGATGTGGTCGACCCTCCTTAACAATTAAGGAATTGGGTTTTATTTTAATTAATTAAATCCTTTAGTTAATTAGCCTCCTAATCTTATTAGGAATAAATGAGAGTACTTATATTAAATTAATTCTCAAACTCCTTTAGGAATTAAATAATAATAATAGTAATAATAATAATAAGACTCCTCTTATTAATTTATATTTAATATTTCCAAAATATTAAGCTATTTAATTTATTCTATCACCATAGATTAAATCAAATATACTTAACTTATTATTATGATTATGCCATTAACTTCTTAAATAATTATTCTTCCTTTTATGGTGTGACCCTTTAGGTTCTCCATATTAAAGCGGTTTTGAATAAATCAATTAGAACAATTCTAATCTTAGTTAAATAAATAAATTAAACTATTAATTTATTTAAATAAATAATATTTATTCTACAATAGGGATAAGCCTCCCTAGCGATTAACGACTTTTCAGATAATATAGATTTCAACATTAATCATAAAAGAACCTTTGAGTAAATAATTACCGTACAATTCAATCCTTCCACCATACAATGTCCCAATTAAATATAAGACATGAAATTACTGTCATGTCTTAATTTATTTAATTATATGTATTTCGACTCTTAAATGTACAACTCTAAATAATGCAAATTAGAAATTCCTTTCTAATTTCATTCTGCCTTGGCCAAGGACTACTGGGTTTTCATTTATCGAATCACATATGACATTTCTCTTCTTTTACTAGAAGTGGTAGATTCTTTATTGGTCATACATTATCTCCATGTACAACTTATTATACCCAAGAATACCCTTTGATATATTCTAAGGGTGTTAAGGAATAAGTCAAAGTATAACTCATCATACACAAGATACTATGATGATCTCAAGTCCAAGGATCACTTGATTACTATCACTACTGAGAATTCCTATTGATGAATGCAAGTAAAACTCCATTAGGTATTCCTTCATGAGCCACGTCCGTGAACTTATTCTTTAATAAGCACCTACATACTTGCTTTAGTGTCTCCACACAAATGATCAAGAGATCAATCATCCTCATCCAATGAGCAAACAACGTATGTACTGTAAAACCCCAGATTTTCTGAATAAAGATTTAAATTTCTCAAAATATTTTTTTCAAAATTGTGGTGTGGATTTGAGATAATGTTATAGTTGTGGGTAATATTTATAAATTTTGAAAAGTATGCAAGTTGTTATATAATATTCGATAAATTTCGAAAATCTAGCAAAGCTAGAAGATTTGGAATACCTAATTTTCTCCATCAACTCCACTTTTTATAATGATCCATTGCTGAATAGGTCTATCTATTCCTATCATCCTCAATACTCCATTCACACTTAATTATACCCCAGTTCATCAAACTTAACGCACATTGGAAATTCAGGAACTTGCCACAATAATATGAGTTTAAGAACTTATCCTAGTCAGACCATAAGCGTCCATTCGCTGAGGGGTTCAAAATATACCATATTATTGTGAGTCACAAACTTACCATATGCATTAGTCTTAAGAACCACACCTAATCCTAATAATATCTGACTAATCTTAATTGTTTCTAACTATTAAATATATACATGAGAAAAGAATTACCTTTCCACCACATATACATTGATAGCGTGACACCAACATTCCAATGATTATCAATATGATAAACTGAGTGCAAGCACAAAACCCTTGCCCATACAAAGATTTGTACAACTCAGCCATCACATGAATCCTCAATTGAAATCCCACCTAACCCTATCTTGCTCATAACTTGCTCTTTGCTCGATATGAATTCCTCGTATCACATTAACTATAACTTCTCGTGAGTTATCGTGCACTATTTCATAGTATATTAACTTCATAGCATCAAGCTATAATTATTGAAACATTATAGACCATCTTTCTTTTATAACTTAAACAGATCACGTTGTGATCTTATTCTATAATCATCTCCCTTAAAATTCTTTTCTTAACTCGCGATCGTGTTGTTTTACGATCCTCTTTATTTCCTTTTTCATCATTCATGATTTGATTTAATCTTAAAGACTTTGTCGATTCATCATTATTCGTTATCTTGGCTATTGGAGTTAGGGTAACTCCCAGTTCTTATCTTTATATCTCTTCAAGATTCTTCTTTGAATTTCCTTGTTTATATAACAATTCTTCCTTTAAGAATTTCTAACTTCATTTACATTGCTCAACATTTCATTCGAGTTTTACATTTTCATCATACATATCCACTTCTATACTTGGTACACATCGAGTCTCTAATTGTTTCAATATGGTACACTGAGTGGTTTCCCACAAACAACCAACAAACTAGGTTCCGAGTTGCTAGTTCGTATATACCTCCGCTCTATGAAGGAATTGTTTAGCCCAGATACCATACATCAACTACTAAAGAGTACAATTGCACCATTCTTAACTATAATTTTTTTTTGATTCTCAACTTCTTTATCATTCTTTTCTTATAGACATTGTCTATTTATTATCACCTTACATTCTTATTATTGGAGTTGGGTAACCCCACATTCATATTCCTTATAACTCAACGAGATTCTTATTTGAATCCTCTCACGCATGTTTTAATCCCTTCTATATAAATTTCTTCAATTACTTCTTATTATGCAAACTCTACTTGAGCTTATTCTTTCATTATCTTCATCTTCCTTCTCTAAGGTTATAGCCTACGGTCCTCCTACCTAAGGTTTATAACCTACGGCTCTGATACCAACTGTAACGACCCCAAAATTAATATAATTTAATTCTCAACTTTGGCTGTTAATAATACACTTAACCTCTAATTTTACATCATTAAACGATAATACAACCGTTGAAAATTTGCGGAATAATTAAAATTTTCTATTACAAACTATTCTCGTTCCCAGAACTTTCAACCTTTACATCTAAATATCTTAGAATTATTTTTAATACAACTATTGTTTACATTGCAAAACAATAGTACAATTCAACATTAATACGTTATTCGGAACCTTAAACATGGTTCAAATAATAATAACACAACCAAAGTGTATAAATCTTCAAGTATCACATCTGATTCATGTCTTTCAGGTAACACATAACTTTACCTTGAATCTTGAACCTGCAAAAGTGGTTATTTGCAAGATTGAGCTCGACAGCCCAGCAAAATCTAACAGTTTTCATGCATCACATAACACATAATATCATGCTCAACATATATCTCATAAACATTGAACTAACATAACATACACGTTACATTTTATATAACAAGTATAAAGATTGAGTTCCGTACTCAATCAGCATGCTTTACTCAATCAACGTAGTCATAAGTTAACTTTAACATTTCATACATGCAACATATATATAACACATCATGCTCTTTGTAATAAAGATTTAAAACAATTAAATTCACATAGCAATTAGGAATTGAATGACTTGCCTTGATCATTGTTTACCAATAACAGTTTAACAACTTACAGTTATCTGTATTTCAAGTGCCCTACACAATTATATAATCATTCACATCAACTATTAGTCAAATATCAACACATAGTAGTTGTAATGTAAACTTTAATCTACGTCCTATAACTCTTCCTATTAATCAATACACAATGATCAACTTGATTGTGTTAACTTTAGACTTATAACTCATTATATTTCTTCTAAGTCAAACTCGAAGTTCATTCAAGTGCTTAAGTTTTGCTAGGAATCATTATTGGTTTTATATTAACCCTAATCCATATCTTATAATATTCATTTCAATTGAATGGAAACACTTTTTAAGTTCATTAACACTTGGCACGGCGTTTCGACGTTCATTCGTCACACGCTTGATTCGTCTCTCTTGTGTGCTTAGTATGCTTATACAACTTATCTAATACATCATTTATTAATGTTAAAGATCATTATATTTACTAATATTCATATTTTATAACTTAGGACAACATCTTTTATCATCAGGAGCATACATTTGCATATGTGCATTCCCGACGCCCTCTGATTGCCTCCTAATACATATCAGTCCCACAAATGACCATTCTGACCCTTGTTCCCGACCTCAAATTGAAAAACTTAAAGAATGAAAGTTGTAGGTCTATTCGTCCTCGTTCCGGATCATCTTGAATCACCTTAATCAGAGTTCGTATGAGAAAGTTATGACTGCTTTACTATAGGAGGTCAAAATCATCCAACCTGCACCACTTTTTCAAATATTTGGGGCGCGAGTCGATGTGTGCCAAGGTATGAGTTCCAATGTTGGGCGCGAACTCACTGTCCCATTTTTGGTCAGGCGAAATTTAAATTTGGGCGCGAAATTACAGAACACCCAACCACGAAGAATAGAACAAAGCTAATTTTGTTGACTGTATCTTAATTCTAACACCAATTTATCATGTATAACATACATAAATTACACATAAACGTTACCCATCAAATGTATACTGATTAAAACAATTGAACAACTCCAGAAATTCTTGAATACCATGGTTTAAAGCCCAAAACTCCATGTTCATACACTATTTTCATGTTTTAAACACATTTAGCGAATTCAATCGCCATGACTTCGTTTCTTAACCAAATTAATTCATTCAACTTGTGCCGCTTTCGTTTCTTAACATACTTATATATTCTAACATCAATTTACAGATTATTACACCCATTGGACAAGAATTTTTGTACTTTCTATGGCCATATCATAAGAACACAAACACTGCTATTTTCTTTTCTTCTTACAATTCAATTTCCACGAATTTGATACTCAAACAGTCCTCAAATATGATAATTCCCAGTATATAACCCATATATGCAAGTATATGTATTACTTTACATAACTATAGTTTACAGGGATTATCTCCTATGAAATCAAAACATAGAAATTAGAAACAATTATACCTTAAATCCGTGATTATTGAAGCAAATAATATAGAATGACTTCAATTCCTTCCCTTTCCATAGCAAAGCTCTCAATCCCTTAGCAACTCTCTCTGTGTTTTTCCCTTTTTCTCACAAACTCTCTGTTCTTAGCTTAGGCAAAGAAATAAGACGCGAAGGAAAAATATACTGGCCTTCCCCACGTAGTCTTTCAGTTAAAGAACAAAAGACGCGTCAGTTGAATAATGCCAAAGGCCATAAGGCCCTGTTTGGCAACCAAAACTCCCCCCAAATCAGATTATTATTATATCCTTTATATTATATAGTTTTTTTTCCTGACACACATTAATTTAGTCAAGTTATATAACCTTAGTTTAGTTAATCTCAATAACTTATAATAATAAGAATCTTATTATTATTGATAAATAATTATATATCTAAATTAATTAATAACTTAGAAACGTCACTTTATTTAATTTATTTATTTCAATTAAATTAAACAATTCATTTTATTTAATTATCTTCTTAAATATTAAGTAATTTATTTAATTTAATTATTTCCTTAAATTAAATCCATTAGATAAAATTATCAATACTCAATTTAATTAACATTAATTAATTTAGTTACTAAATTAATTCACCACAACTCATTAATTATTTATTTTCTCAATAAATAAATTATTTAAAATATTTATTTAATTCAATAAATATTTAAAATAATTACCAAATTCAATTAATTTCTTCAATAGTTAACTTAACTATTAAACCTCACTTTTCCAATACATGAATATTTTCCCAATACATGAATATATAATTCTCTTCACACTATATCATATATTTCAACATATAAAGCACACATATATACATACTCAAACTCAAAACATCTCATAATAAGAATTTTAATTATTAAATTCATATTTTAATAACTTATAAAAAATTCGAGTTGTCACATAACTGAGGGTCAAAAGACCACGAACTGTGTCCATAGTTATAAGTATTCTTTCAACTTAAACTTTAACATTCACAAGACTATTATGGTTGTTCATCTCAACATTTAGAATACGAGTCTGCACCAAAGTAAGTTTGGTTTGGATAGGTTTCAAGGTAATTTAGAGTTTACGAACATCAACTAAGGATTAGTGAATAAAAATGTAATAACATTATGCTATAGAATAAATCATAAGTGACTCAACATTTTATACTAAGGTCATGCTTTAGGAATAATCTAAGAGCATAAACATTGAATAATGTAACATACCTTGCTTGAACAATATTAAGCTAAGGTTATTTAGAATTGAGTATTGAGCATGCATAACAACAAGTTAAATATTAGAAAGACTGGCTCAATATCAAAAGTTAAAGTTTAGGAACTTTCACAATATAAATAGAGGTACAAAACTTTCATAAAGAAGTTTAGGTTTAGAAAACTTGCACAAAGAAAGTTAGGGTTAGAAGAACTTGCCTTGCGTGTAAGCAAGACCGTAACACTTTGATTCACAATATCCTAATCACATGTCTTTAGGACACAATTAGTCACTACATATATTCTATATACAAACAAATAACTAATTCATGCATGGCCTGTTTTTTTTAACCACATAGTCAAATTACATTAGTAACAAAAACTCGTTAAGTGTTAATTATATGCTCATTCATAGTACTATGATACAACAATTAAAAAAAGTCATCTTTTAACAGTCATAATACTGCACCACATCAACAATTACAGACTATGTACAAAAGAAAAGAATTTTCGCTTATTCGCTAACCATTATACGCAATATTGCCACAACAGACGTGGTTGGTATGGCATGGCGCGCTTAGTAACAAGGTGAAGTGGTGCTATGGCACGAGGTTGGTGATATGGCGTCGAGTTTGGCATTGTGGCGCGAGGCTCTGGCACTGCGGCGCTAAGGCTTGGCACTGCGGTGTCGAATTATAGTGTTGAGCACAAGAGCAAAAGTAAGCTAATTTTTTTGACTGTTTAATCACTTCTAGCACCAATTTATCATGTATAACTTACATAAATTACCCATAAACGTTACCCATGGTACATATACTAATTTAAAACAACTAAATAAAAACTTCAGATATCTTTGCATACCATGGTTTCAACCCAAAACTCCATTGTTGACATTATTTGATAAAATTAACACTGTAACCATAATTATACACCAAATTACCTCATTTTTTACTATGTTTTCTCCATTTCTTAACATATTAACATACTGCAGGTTCAATTTCACATTTAGCTCACAATCAAATATTAATTTTGGTACTCCTACAAGTCATGTTCATACATATATTCATCGTAAAACCATTTTCTTCCTTTTTTAACGTAAATTAGCATACAAATCAACTACAATCACACACACACACACACACACACACACACACACACACACACACATATATATATATATATATATATATATATATATATATATATATATGCTAGTTATAATATCACAACTACCATTTCACATAATTTATTAACCAATCATAAAGAAATTTAGATTACAGACAATTTTGTAAAGAACTTTATACTACAGTCAAGAACACAGAGGCTTTAGGAATTATGTCGTAAAACATATATATACACATATCATATTAAGGTTATCGAAAAAATACCTTCAATTGTTTAGTATTCCTTGCCAATCACAGAGAAACTTGCAACTTCACATACCTTTCTCCTCTCAACTCACTCTAGACTCTCTCTAAAATTTCTCTGTAACTATTCCTTTTTTTTCTCTTAGGCTTAGACCAAACACATTATACGTAAAATAAAACACAACTCAATGCACCCATTTTCAAACGTCTAAAACCGACGTTCTACTAATGACCCTATTAAATCAGCGGTTACCAAAATTAATATATATTATTTATATTTTATTTATTTTATTTAAAAATTCAAAAATCTAAAAGTCATAAGGCTTTGTTTGGCAAAAACTCTTTAAAATTAAAGTCTTAATATCTTTAAGCCTCGTTTGGTAAAAACTAAATTAAACTCCTTTAATTTATTTTAATAACCCATTCATAATAATTAATTTCCTTCACTCATTAATTATTTATTAACAAATAAATAATCAAATAAAAATCAAATTTAAACAAATATTTATTCAACAATAAACACATTAATTAAATATTTATATAATTTAATAAATATTTAAAATTATAATTTAAATTTTTGGATTGTTACAGAACACATTGGTGCACGGACCCGACATTTCTGGAGTGTGGGTCCCGCATTAAATTAAACCTCAAAATGCTTTAATATTTATTTTGTCAAACCCATTTCCAACAATCCCTCACATGAATGTAAAATTGGCGTTACAACATGAAAAAAGAAAAAAAAATGTTATGAATATGCAGACACTAGTTCGAGTACATGAGAAAAGGTACTTCATCAGGTTAAGTAGCCTAGTGGCTTTGAACTTGCCCTAGTAAAGTCTGTCGGATTTACTCAGATAATCAGTAGACTTGATGTCTTTGAACTGTCAGTTTTTCGTGTAAACCAAGACAATAGAATTCATAAAATATCTCTTCAGTCATAGTTGGTTCTCACGTTTGTGTTCATTTTGGCCTTGAAACACCTCTTGGTTCCATGAGTATATTAGAGAATTCAACCTTCAAAATTCTCAGAGAAGTGGCCCCTTTCTTACTCACGTAGGTGACTTCTATCAAGAGTATCCTGCAATACTCCACTTGAACGTATTTTAAGATATAAAAGTCATTAAAAGCGTAACTTATCCTGATTCTCGCGGCAGATGTGCACTGTCTCATCATAGGAATGTTTAGGAGTAAATATCTCTCGATTGCTTTTTATCGAGTACTACATAGTTCGGTTTGCCCATTGAACCTAGATCTTGAGATCTCCAGTCAGCTAGGTTGGGTTGCCACTATGACGACTCTTATTTAAACAGTAGCCTTTAAACCCATTCCCTTCGATGAACTTTCCACTTGCTTTCTTGGTAAACCTTTTGTAAGCGGATCCGCAATATTATCTTTTGACTTTACATAGTCAATTGAGATAATTCTATTTGAGAGCAATTATCTAACGGTATTATGTCTTCGTCGTATATGGCGTGACTTACCATTATATAAATGACTCTATGCTCTTCCAATTGCTGATTGGCTATCACAGTGTATACATATAGCTAGCACAGGTCTTGACCAATTTAGAATATCCTCTAAGAAATTACGAAGCCACTCTGCTTCTTCTCCAGCTTTGTCTAACGCAATGAATTCTGATTCCATTGTAGACCTTGCAATACACGTTTATGTTGAGGATTTCCAAGATACCGCTGCACCTTCAAGGGTAAAGACATATCCACTTGTGGATTTCTATTCTTTATTATCAGATATCCAATTAGCATCACTATATCCTTCCAATACTGCTGGATATCTTGTATAATGCAGTCCATATTTTTGAGTATGTTTTAAATATCCCAAAACTCTCAAAATTGCTTTCTTGTGATCTTTACTTGGATTACTCGTATACCGACTCAGCTTACTTACCGAATAAGCTATATCTGGTCTAGTACAGTTCATGACATACATTAAACTGCCTATTATACGAGAATATTCTAATTGAGATATGCTATTACCTTCATTTTTGGATAGATGAAGATTTATATCAACTAGGGTCTTATTTAGAATTATATTATACTTGTTAAAATTTTCAAGTCTTTTTTCAATGTAATAAGTTTGAGATAATATAATTCCATCAGATGTTCTGGAAATCTTGATTCCTAATATTATATCAGCAACCCCCAAGTCTTTCATATCAAATCTATTTGACAACATACGTTTAGTAGAGTTGATAACTTCATTGTTGCTACCTATGATTAACATATCATCCACACAAAGACAAACAATGACATATTCCTTATGAGTGCTTTTGACATAAACACATTTGTCACACTCATTGATTTTAAATCCATTTATTAACATAACATTATCAAATTTCTCATGCCATTATTTTGGTGCTTGTTTCAATCCATACAAGGATTTAACAAGTTTGCATACTTTCCTCTCTTGTCCAGGAGCAATGAAACCTTCAGGTTGTTCCATATATATTTCTTCATCTAATTCACCATTTAAGAATGCAGTTTTTATATCCATTTGATGTATTTCAAGTTTATTTAATGATGTTATTGCTATTAGCATACGAATAGATGTAATTCTTGTAACTGGTGAATAAGTGTCAAAATAATCCAATCCTTCCTTTTGTCTATAGCCTTTAACAACAAGCCTTGCTTTATATTTATCAATTGAAACATCGGCTTTCATCTTCTTTTTGAAGATCCATTTATACCCTAAGGGTTTGGGACCAGGTGGAAGATCCACCAATTCCCATGTATGATTTTGCATAATGGACTTAATTTCACTATTAATTGCTTCTTTCCAATGAGAAGCATCTGGAGAGGATATTGCTTCCTTGTATGTTTGAGGATCGTTTTCTAATAAAAATGTTAGAAAATTCGGACCAAAAGACTTTGAAGTCCTTGCCCTTTTGCTACGTCTAGGTTCATCCACTATAGACTCTTTGTCTATATTTTTAAGATTATTACTAGTAGCATCCAAAGGTCTTTTGTATGAATATGACTCTTTATTTATATTATGTGGAAACACATTCTCAAAGAATGATGCATCTCTTGATTCAATAAAAGTATTAACATGAATATCAGGAATTTCATATTTATGAACTAGAAAACGATAAGCACTACTGTTATTTGCATAACCAATGAATACACAATCAATTATTTTTGGTCCTATCTTAACCTTTTTAGGTTTAGGAACCATCACTTTTGCTAGACGCCCCCACACTCTTAAGTATTTATAGCAAGGTCTATGACCTTTCCATAATTCATAAGGTGTTTTGTGAGTTTTCTTATGAGGAACTTTGTTAAGAATATAGTTAACAGAAAGTAAAGCTTCCCCCCCACAAATTCTGGGGTGCTTCAAATTAGTTAACATAGCATTTAACATTTCTTTCAATGTTCGGTTCTTGGGTTCAACAATACCGTTAGATTGAGGTGAATAAGGAGCGGTAGTTTGGTGAATAATACCATGAATATATCATATCTCTTCAAATGGTGATTCATATTCACCACCTCTATCGTTTTTTATTGCTTTAATCTTTTTGCTAAGTTGATTTTCAGCTTCATTTTTATAATGTTGAAACATTTCTATAGCCTCATCTTTGCTTCTCAGCAAATATACATAACAATATCTTGTACAATCATCAATAAAGGTAATGAAATATTTTTTCCCACCTCTTGTTTGCACAAACTTTATATCACATATATTAGTGTGAATTAAATCTAGAGGTTCAGTTTTCCTTTCAACAGAATGAAAAGGTAATCTTGTCATTTTGGATTCCACACAAATTTCACATTTATGTTTTTGATTAATATCAAATTTAGGCAAGAATTCTAAATTAATTAATCTACACAATATATTATAATTAACATATCCTAATCTAGCATGTCATATATTTTAAGATTCTAACAAGTAAGCAGAAGAATTAATTTTATTATTATCAATAAACTTTGGTACAACAGTCATTACATTCATCTTAAAGAGCCCATCAGACATATTTCCCTTTCCCACAAACATATCATTTTTAGTAAGTATAAATTTATCAAACACAAACACCAACTTGAAACCATTCTTGCTAAGTAGTGACCCAGAAACTAGATTTTTGCGGATATCTGACACATGAAGCACTTTGTTCAAAGTCAGTTCTTTGCCAGATGTCATTTTCAGTACAATCTTTCCACGTCCTTGAACCTTTGAACTTGAGGAGTTTCCCATGAAGAGTTGGTCATCATTTTCTACTAGTTTGTAGGTAGAAAACATCCATTTGTTGGAACAAATGTGGTGAGTAGCGCCAGTGTCCACCCACCATTCTTTAGGATTTCCTACCAAGTTACATTCAGATAAAACTGCAGAGAGATTAATGTCTGAAACATTTTCAGAAATCTTTTCCAGTTCTGTCACATTTGCTTGAGCCTTTTATTCTTTCTTGAATTTCTTTGGCTTGCGACATTCATTTGATTTATGTCCTTGAATGCCACAGTTGAAGCACTTGCCTTTAAATTTTTTTCTGGGCTTTAAAATTATCTTTGCCTTTGTGCTTCCTTTTGTTATTGTTTGGCCTTTGTTCTACCACATTTGCCTTTGCTTCAATGAAATTTTTCCCAATCTTCTTCTCAGATCCTCGATTGTCCTCTTCAATCCTAAGTCGTACAATCAGTTCTTCAAGATTCATCTCTTTGCATTTATGCTTAAAATAATTCTTGAAGTCTTTTCATGATGGTGGAACTTTCTCAATCATTGCAGCAACTTGGAATGAATCACTTAATGACATTACTTTAGAATGAATATCATGTAGAATAACTTGTAATTCTTGAACTTGAGTGATGACTGCTTTAGAATCTACCATTTTATAGTCAAGAAATCTACTAACAATGAATTTTTTTCATGCCAGCATCTTCAGTTTTATATTTCTTATCTAAAGATTCCCAAAGTTCCTTTGCAGTTTGAATTGTATTATACACATTATATCGTGTATTGTCTAATCCATTTATCAGATAATTTCTACAAAGGAAATCACCATGTTTCCATGCATCAACTGTAACCACTTTTTCCTTGTCAGTTTCTCCTTCAACAAGAGTAGGACAGTCCTCTTGTAGAAACCTTGCCAAATTTAATGTTGTGAGATAGAAGAGCATCTTTTGTTGCCAACGCTTGAATTCAGTTCTATTGAACTTTTTAGGCTTTTCTCCATGAGACATACTCACAGCAGAGATGGTGCTAGTAGATGCCGTTTCTGTTATATAAAGAATAAACTATGAATAAATAGAAACAAATTTCTATTGTACAAAATTTAACAGAATTCAAACAATAAATTTTGTTTGCAGAATTCAAACAACAAATTTTGTTTACAGAATTTCTGTTATACAAAGAATAAAACTATGAATAAACAGAAACAAATTTTTGTTGTACAAAATTTATTTTCAAGAAAATTCTATTTATAGAATTTCTGTTTTCCAAAATTTTGTTTACAACTTTAGTTTATAAATTTATGTTTAAATGATTTGTATACAATAGTTGGACATGTTTTGTTAAAGTTCAATACAATGCATATATATATATATATATATATATCTTTAACATTGAATACTATGTATTAACAAATGTAATAAATTTAAACAAATAAATAGAATACTATATATGTATATTACTCATATATATATATATATTTAAACAATATTTGCAATTTGGAAATATATATATATATATATATATATATATAATAATAATACTATATATATTAACATGCAATAAAACTCTAGAATATCGTGTATTAATATTCTATTAAAATACTAATTTAATAAAGATACTATATGCATGTAAAATTTGTTTTAAAAACCCATTTTCTGTTCACATAAATAAGCGATATTAAATAATACTACAATTATAGAATGTATAAATTTTGCTTTAAGATTGTATTTTCTGTAAACATATAGTAATATTTAATATGAAACAACTAAGTTATTTAAATTTAATATATAAATCAAATTTAGAATATAAACTATACTTACTTGTAAAATCAGAACCGAAAACAGAAGATTATTAAATCCGAGTCCTTTGAATTCAAAAAGTTTTCTTAAAGCAAATTTATTCCGTCACTGGTGCTAAAGGATTTGTTGAATAATTGATTCCTAAGATAAAACGGATTTCAACTATTAATTGGCAGCACTTCGAAATTAAGAATTCATCGAACACAATTTCTATGTTGTACTCGAACCTATGTGTAATGACGCATGAAAAATACTCGAAAAAACGAAGTGAAAAAACACTGCGCCGTTTTACATTTTGGCAGAGAACGGGATGGAAAATATATGCAGAAACGGGAAAAATATATGCAGAATGGGAAAATAAACTTATAAAAGAACGGGATCCCACATAGTTTATTTATAGAATTTTTTGTGACCCTTAAGACAGGATATGATCGTTGGTTCATCAAAACGACGTAGTATCGTGATCAAAAATATTAAACAGATTTTGTCTAAAAAATATATATATCACGACCCGACCCACCCGCTTCAGTCCAGGCCGGACACGGGCCTCACCGCTCGCCGTCGTCGGGACAGATCTGGACGGACAACAACGCACGCATGGTGGGTTCGAACCAAGCCTTGGCTAGGTCCTCTCCCTTTCACAAAAGTGGGGTGCCCCTTGGGGCCCTTCCCATTGAGCAAACATTCCATATATGAATTCTTTATTTTTCCCTCTAATGCCCTATGTGGGACTTTTGCAATTTTCAACATTTCAAGTAGGTGACTTTGGAGTCAATTTTCTCATTCAATTCTTAATAGATTTGAACACATAAATATACCACGTTATACTCCTCACGGGGGATAACACATTCGTGCACGGACCCGACATTTCCGGAGTGTGGGTCCCACATTAAATTAAGCCTCAAAATGCTTTAATATTTATTTTGTCAAACACATTTCCAACACAAACAACAATTATTTGTAGCTGAGTAAACACCTTGCTTACAATAAAAAAAAAAGACTTTGAATAACCAAAGCAATCTCATTTGGGATGAAGAAACAAAGATTAATTAACTTGCTCAATAATAAATTAGGGTTAAAGAACTTGCATGATAATAACAGATTAGGAATATGAACTTGCATTGTCAGGACCCTGAATTTTAAACAATTTTATTCTTACGAATAATTTTTTTAATATTTAATATTAGTATTGATTAGCATTATTATGTTGAGCATATATAATATGAACATAGTAAGATAGTCAAACTATTTATTGACTAATAAATATGAGTGAAGTTATGTTGATCAGCTAATGAAAACCTTAACCCTAATTTGGAAAGGGATTTGATAGTTAATACATTATTATAATTGTATCTATGATTATGTGTTTGTACCGTGACACCCCCAAATTCAGGTACTTCATTCCCACATGATTTGGTGCTCACTTATCAAAACTATTACATCTAACTACCCATAACAAAGGTTAAAGACATAATTTAAATAACTTAAACAATAATCTTTCCCATTAAAGGGTTACATCATCTCAAAAAAATCCCAGGTAATCTAACCTTAAAATTATTACATAAGTTTGCGGAATACATAACATATTAAAACAAGTCTTTAACATAATTCATTAAAATAAAATTCTCATAAGTCTTCAGCACTTGGACAATTTGCCCTTTCCTTTGCTAGTAGATGGCTCATCAACTTTCTCCACTTTAGCTACAATGTTAATTGCAAGAGTGAGCAACAATTGCTCACTAATATAGGACGTAGCAATGATTACAACATGAGAGTGAACAACGAATGCTGAACAATAATGAACTTGCTCTACGAATCAAATATAGAAAACAAGTTTGAAATCAATATCTGAGGGTCTTAAGACCACGAACTATGTCTTTGGTATATAGGTATTATTACCTCAACCTTAACAGTCTTTTAGACTATACAGACCACGAACTATGTCTTTGGTATATAGGTATTGTTTCCTTTTCTGCCACTTGCACTTCCTGCTGGCTTCTTGGGGAAATCACGAGCCATGTGATCTTTTGAATTGTAGGTAAAACATGCTCCTTTCTTCAGACTAAAACAGTTCGGTGCAATGTGTCCCTCCTGACCACAGTTGAAACACACCCTCTTCCCCTTCAAACATACCCCAGTACGGTTCTTTTCACATGTTGCACAAGCTTCAAACTTTTTCTTCTGCTATTTTCCTTGTTGTTCTCCCGCAGTCGAATTCTCGCTCCATTTCCTCTTTTGATTGTTACTTCCAACATTATTTCCACCAGCCTTATTTTCATTCTCATTCTTCTTCTTCTTTTGTTCTTGATTGTACTTGGTTAAGGCATCGCTTCCACCTTTGGCGATAATTGCCTTCTCCAGTACAGCCGCAAATGTGTTCATCTGGAACATTAAAACCTTGCTATAAAGCCAGGGCTTCAATCCTTGTTCAAACCTAATCGCTTTACGCTCGTCAGTATTGACTTGATATGTGGCAAACCTTGCAAACTCGTTAAACTTCGCAGCATATTCTGGCACCTTCATAGTTCGTTGTTTCAACTCCAGAAATTGCACTTCCAGCTAATTCTGAGAACTTGCTGGAAAATACATTTCGAAAAACATTTCCTTAAATCTATCCCATGCTATCACTCCTTGTCCTCCACGAACCTTGTTTGCTTGCCACTAGTAGCTAGCTTCAGACTTTAGCATGAACGTTACGAACGCAGTCTTCTGATCCTCGTTAACTCTAGCAACGTCGAACACCTTCTCCATTTCCATAATCCAGGTTTAGGCTTCCACTGGATTCATAGACCCTTGAAACTCTGGCGGTCCAACCGCTTTGAATTCCTTAAATGTCGTGACTTGAGCTTGCGGTTGATTCCCAAGTGCACCCGTCAACAGAGCTACCAATTGCTGAACCGGATTAGCGTTGGCCTCACTATTATTATTAGTAGACCCCTCTGGAGGTGGTTGCTGATGTGGTTGTCTTCTTCTAGGAGGCATTTTCTACTAAAATATACGCTTTATTAGTTCATTACTCAACTTCTTGGGTATTTGAAGTTTAACTTAAACATTCTAAGATTCAAGTTATAACACGTAACATTCCAAATAAACTTTAATATTTATTCATTCATAACGTTTTAAAACATGTTAAAGATAGCATAACCACTATTAACATTCACTTTCCTGAACTAAACAAGTTTCAGGATCACATACTCATACTATCCCTTTATTCATCTCAAAATAAGGGATTCACAATTTATTTATTCACATGATTAAACACATATTATTATCATTCATATTCTATCTAGACATATTAAGACGTCGTAAGGCTTCCTGACGCTCTTCCTCCATGATACGATACGCCGTTCTGCGATCCATCACGAACCACACAAATTCTCAAACTGAGGTGGGTAATAATAGACTTGATCTTGGGCCCTATGAATCGCAGAATTAAAAGCATAATCCATCTTCTTCATCTTGGCTTTCTTCACTTGGACCTTAGCCTCGGCACGGTCTGCACGTTGAGTCGCCTTCATCCAAGCATCCTCTGCTCTTGCACGCTTAGCTGACTCCTCTTTGAAATCGTCTTTCAATTTCTCCATGTCAGTCTTCATCTTTTTGTTTACCGCCAACAGGTCTTCATGCTGACCCTTAGTATGAACTAGGTCCCGCTCTGTGTTTCCAAGTTTTGAGTCAAGTTCCTGAATCTTCGCATCCTTCTCCTTTACCACAGCATGATGCATCTCAACCAACTCCTTCAGCTCCTCAACTTCGTCCTGTAACTCTATGTTACGGTCATACAGAGCATCATACATCTCGGATGATATGGAGTTTGGTGGAAACTCCTCAGGGTCCTCTTCCTCATCATCCTCTTCTATCTCCTCAGAACTATCCTCCTCGGGATTGGTCACAGGCACATCCTTCTGGATCAACTGTTCCCGCACTACGTGAATATCCTGGGGCTCATCATCTCTAGTTATCTGAGGTATCACCTCTCTAGCTAGACTGGATCCTCCTTTATTAGACATCCTGACAACAAAATATTTTAAGTTTTACTTAATATTTTTCGATACTTGCGAGCACATAAGTTATTAACACATAACACATAATGTCTTTTATTATTTAGCTTCAATGGATACCTTAATCCATTTCTTAAAACTTGATAAGAGTCAAACACGTCTATATTTTCTGTCTCTTTAAAGGTTACTTCCTAAGGTTTCCCCACCTAAGGTTTATAACCTATGGCTTTGATACCAACCTGTGACACCCCCAAATCCAGGTACTTCATTCCCACAAGATTTGGTGCTCACTTATCAAAACTATTACATCTAACTACCCATAACAAAGGTTAAAGACATAATTTAAATAACTTAAACAATAATCTTTCCCATTAAAGGGTTACATCATCTCAAAACAATCCCAGGTAATCTAACCTTAAAAGTATTACATAAGTTTGCAGAATACATCACATATTAAAACAAGTCTTTAACATAATTCATTAAAATAAAATTCTCATAAGTCTTCAGCACTTGGACAATTTGCCCTTTCCTTTGCTAGTAGATGGCTCTTCAACTTTCTCCACTTTAGCTACAATGTTAATTGCAAGAGTGAGCAACAATTGCTCACTAATATAGGACGTAACAATGATTATAACATGAGAGTGAACAACGAATGCTAAACAATAATGAACTTGCTCTACGAATCAAATATAGAAAGCAAGTTTGAAATCAATATCTGAGGGTCATAAGACCACGAACTATGTCTCTGGTATATAGGTATTATTACCTCAACCTTAACAGTCTTTTAGACTATACAGAACCTTCTTAACGTACTTAGGGGGATCAGCCCTTTGTACCATGTATTGTGCACAAACATCTAAACGTTACGCATACAAAATCCCCTATGTCAGGGTTGTTCGTCTCAATTTCAATTTAAGATTTCCGTACTAACGAAAGTTTAGCTCGGAACTAACTTATCAGTGGTTCTATAATTTTAGAACACTATGCCATAGTAGACTAATTCAATCAATAAGGGTTTAATATAATCAATATAGAATTGAACAAGATTGTCAAGAACAAGGATCTAATAACAACAATATATAATTGAATAAATATGATATACATGCAAAGTGTTATATACAAAAGAGTTAGAACAATCTTCTATGAATCAATGTATTAGAACAATATATGCTTCGAAAGATATTAAGGAAAATAAAGATCACCCGATGTAACGAATTAGGTTACAAGAACCTGCACAACATACTCAAGATAAACTAGGCTTGCTCAACTTTACGAGAATTTTAAGAACTTGTACAATAATGATTTAGGAATGGGAACATGCATTCAATATGAAAAGAATGAAGTTAGAAAGCTTGCTCAATTTAATGAGTTAATGTTTAGGAACTTGCCTTGTTTGTAAGCTACACAAGTGTAAAATAATCTCCAATTACCCTACACACATCATTACAACCGCAACAACAATTATTTGCATGAATGTTAACACTATGGGTATTAAACCATCATTTAGGTCATAACCCTTACCTAGCACCTAACTATTTAGGTTAACGTACTTAACGAATTTGAAATCGCATTACGAGTCAACATAACTTACTCGTTCACTTCTAACTTTTGAAAACATCACTTTTAGTTTCATTATATAACTCAATTAACAATCACCTAAAACTCTTTTACATTTTGTATTACAATACCTTACAATCTGTTATTGTAGTCCACTTTATGTTTTAATATCCTTAACATGCATGCTAAACTAACCCAAGTCCGTTACGCATAACTCCGCAATTGAAAGCGAGACTTCATTGTCTCGAGATCGGCTACTCGTAAGGTTGCGCGCTAATAATATATTGGCGATCACGCATCACGCGCGCTTAAATCTTTTTCGATCGGGCGCTGCATAGCGCCCATGTGATGCCTTTGTTCCAGTTTTTGTAGAAGCTCGAAATTAGACTCTACTTTAACCAAAAATCCCAATTCTACAGAAAATCACCCAACTTTAACATCTAAAACTTTGTAATATTATAGTTACACATGCTAAACACCATTCTATATACAAAACATTGCATATACATCATTTTGAGAAATCAAAACCATAGTTTTTCCCAAATTTCTTCATTTTTACACTTTTAACAAATTTAATCGCCTCGAATTCGTTTCTTAATCAATTGACATGATTTAAACTACGTTGCTTTCGTTTCTTAACATATTATTACAATCCAACTTCAATTTGCATATTACATCACATTTTGGACAAGAAATTTTATACTTTCTAAGCCATACTATATGAACATAACACTGGTTTTTTCCTTTTTCTTCCTACACCTAATTTACATGAATTTGATAGCAAATAACAAGTATACATGATGATTAATAGAGTTTTGCAAAACTATATGAACATATATACATACCACAATTCACGTGATTTCCAATCACATAGAATATATATATATATATATATATATATATATATATATACTGAAACTAAAAGTTAGAATAGGGATAGTTTATACCTTGATTAGCAAAACAATTAACAAACCTTTCTCTTCCACTTGATAATCACATAATGCCTTCTCTCACTCTCAATCTCCTCTAATATCTAGCTAGCTTTAGGCACAGAAATAGAATGCGTATAATAAATCCACGTACACTTCCGTTAGAAAATAACAAAAGGCGTTAGTTGAATAACGCCAAAGGCCACAAGGCCTTGTTTGGCTAACATTTATCCCCCTAAATTAAATTATTTTTATATTATTTATATTATATAGTTTTCATGTCACACCATTAATTTAGTTAATTAAATAACTTTAGTTTTAGCCTATAATAATAATAAAATTCTTTTTATCATTATACCTTATAATTAATAAATAATTATATATCTAGTTTAATTAATAAATTAGAAACATCACTTCAAATAATTTGTTTATTTTCATTAAATTAAACAATTCATTTAATTTAATTATCTTAAGCAATTGATTTAATTTAATTATTTCCTTTAGATAAAATTATCAACACTCAATTTAATTAACATTAATCAATTAATTCACCACAATTCATCAATTATTTATTTCTCAATAAATAAATTAATTAAAATATTTATTTAATTCAATAAATATTTAAATTAAATTACAAATTTATCGATCGTTACATGTACAGTGTGGGATTAATGATCATATGTTGATAAAATATGGTATAACAACCCTAATCTGTAGTTATAAAACCATAAAGTTCAGTTAGGAACCCTAATTCTATTTTTAAAAACCCTAATTTCCTATTAAGAAACCCTAAACCCTAATTAACAAACCCTAATGATGATTATCAAATCCTAAGGGTTAAGATTAAAGGGAATCATGTCAAATGACCAAAATACCCTTAAAATTATGTGGGAAATTACCAAAGTACCCTTTTGGAGGCAAAATTACTAAAATACCCTTTACTTAACTTTTAAGTTAACAGATTTAGCCAAATCTTGTGACTCACCATATCCAAGATTTACCATGTGTTAAAAATCCAAGAGAATCAGCCAATTTGTGCCACATAACATCATTCTCATCCACAAGATCAAAGATTGAAAGATTAAAGAAAAAGAAATATCAAAGAAAGGCTCATTTATGTTCATTCACTTAGCCAAGTCACTCTCTCTCTCAAAGCCACTAAACATAGTTAGATATTCAGTCCCTAGATAAGCCATGAACACCCCAAGATCATATTAGTAAGTGCAGATCAAAGGATATTCAAAGAAAGGTATAAACCCTAACCAAGCTAGATCTTGTATGCTTAGAAATTTTTTGTGTTTTTATGTTTATTTATATGCTAAAGGATAGTATATGTAACGACCCCAAAATTCATACAATTTAACTATCGGCTTAGGTCGTTAATAATACGTCTAACTTCTGATTTTACATCATTACTCAATGTTAAACTTAACAAAATGCGAAATAATTTAAAATTTTCTGTCTTCTTACTTTAATTCCCTGAATCAAAACCTTTATCATATACATATTTTTGAATCAAGTTAGTTTATGATTCACTTCATCAAAGTTAATATATAGAATCTTACATTTCAATCAGATAATCTTTATATATCAGATAACTCAAACTTTACAGTTTATTATTACATAATTATTAGGATTTATCCAGTACATTTCTTAAAACCTTTATCTTTACCTACCTTTGAACCATACTTAGCTTATTACTCACCTTATCAGAGTTAATAAATAAAACTTACATCCAGGTTTAATACCCTTTCATACAACAAACAAAACTTAAACTATATAATTCAACATTTATTAAACATCATACATTATTCGGAACCTTAAACATGGTTCAAATAATAATAATTCAGCCAAAGTGTATAAATTTGTAAGTATCACATCTGATTCATGTCTTTTAAGTAGAACATAACTTTACCTTGAATCTTTAACTGGCAAAAGTGGTTATTTGCAAGGTTGAGCTTGACATCCCAGCAAAATCTAACAGTTTTCATGCATCACATAGCACACAATAACATACATCTCATAAAAATTGGACTAACATAACATACATGCTGCAGTTTATATAACAAGTATAAAGATTGAGTTCCTTACTTAATCAACGTAGTCATAAATTGACTTTAACATTTCATACTTTCAATATATACATAACACATCAACAAAGATTTAAAATAGTTCATCATCAAGTTCATATAGCAAATAGGAACTAAAAGACTTGCCTTGATCGTTGTTTACCAATAAAAGTTTAACAGCTTACAGCTATCTGTACTTCACGTTCCCTACACAATTATATAATCATTCACATTAACTATTAGTCACATAGTAATGCATAGTAGTTGTAATGTAAACTTTACTCTACATCTCATAACCCTTCCTATTATCAATACACAATATTCAATTTGATTGTGTTAACTTTCGACTAATATCTCACTATATTTCTTTTTAATAATACTCAAAATTCATTTAAGTGTTTAAGTCTTGCTAGGAATCCTATTTGGATTTATATTAACCCCATTTCATATATTATAATATTCATTTCATTTGACTTAAAAACACTTTTTACGTTCATTAACACTTGTCACGGCATTTCGACGTTCATTCGTCACACGCCCGATTTGACTCTCTTATGTGTGCTTAGTATACTTATACAACTTATCTAATACACCATTTATTAATTTTAATCATAATTATATTTACTAACATTCATGTTTTATAACTTGGAATAACATCTTTTATCGTCAGAAGCACTACACTTGTGTACGTGCATACCCGACGCCCTCCGATTGTCCCCCAAAACACAATAGTCCTAAAGATGGCCATTTTGACCGCTGTTCCCGACCACAATCGAAATTTTAAAGAATGAATGTTGTAGTTCTATAATTCCTCGTTTCGGATCATCTTGAATCTCCTCAATCGGAGTTCGTATGAAAAAGTTATGGTTGATTTACTATAGGATGTCAAAACAGTCACACCTGACAACCGTAGAGCGTAGCTGCGCCCAATTAAGTCTTGGACACAATGCAACTATGCCCTAGAGGGTAGCTGCACTCTAAAAGACTTAGGGCACGGTGCATCTGCGCCCGTTAGCAGAACCGGGACCTACAATTTACTTTTCTTGCAATTTTTGACCCTTTTCTCCTTTTAATTCATAAAAATACAACATATTAGAATTATAAAAATTTACAAAAATATTAACCAACCTAAATTTTGACCTAAAACTTGTGTTCATATTATATTTTCATGTTTTAACATGTTTAGCGAATTCATTCACTACGAATTCGTTTCTTAACAAAATATATTAATTCAACTTGCGTTCTTTTTGTTTCTTATCATATTAACATAGTCCATCACCAATTTTACAATTATAACATTAACTCCTAACCAATTTTTGTCTCAAAACAGACCCAAAATACATATATTAAACAAAACTCATATTATTCATCTTTAACATGTTCTCATGAGTTTGATTACTCTAAAACCACTTTTAGGTGATATAGAATGGATTATACAAACCCATTAACATCTACAACCAATTCCTTAAGAAATTGAATTTATCAATAAAGAACTCAAGAAATAAAACTTAAGGGTTTAGAATTGATTCTTACCTCTTAATTCTTCCTAATCTTATTTTGGTGATGAAGAACAATTGCGTAATCTCCTCCTTAATTCTCCTTGACTCTTCATCCTTCTTCTCAAATTCTCTCTAAACTCTCTCTTTCCCTCTGTATTTTCACATAAGCTTTCTAACTGATGAAACACGTAACGTATTTTTTATTTATCCTTTAGTTATACAGACAAAGTCACCATTAGTTACAAATACCAAGGGCCACTAGGCCATGTTTGGCTAGCTCTCTAAAATCCCTTTTTAACTTATTTTTATTACTTCCTTATTAATTATATGGTATATCTTCTTTTCTCTAAATGTCACACTTTAACTATGTTGCTATATTATTTAGCTAACTACACTGAATAATTACACAATTATAATTGGTATAATTATTACACTTATTCATTATGAAATTATATTCATAAACACCTCCATTTAAAATAATAAACATTTTATTAAAATAGTTAATATTTATTCCATAATTATTTTAATTAACTCAAATGAATTATACAATTATTTTATATAATCATTTCATTCCTTTTTCTCACATAAATCGCCTCAATACAATTTATTTAAACCATTCATCTAATCACCACTTAATTAATAATTCAATTTATTAATCTCTAACCAATAATTATTTATAGGTATATTAGTTTTTCTTCTATATGTAATATATATTAAGAACCAAATTTAATTAGCAAAACTCATATATTAACTCACTATTTTAATTAAGTGAATTAACTCTTTTATTCACTTTACTACAACACCACTACCAAGTAAGGTTTAAATACTCAACCAATATTATTCCATATTATAGTTTCAACTTCATTTAAATTACCCAATATTTATATGGTTAATTTCCCTTGCCACCAAATTCCTTATAATGACTAATTTCTTTTATTTCCTTTAATAGTTTAATTAAATATTAAATCTCATAAAAATTTAATTTCTTCATACCAAAACACATAATTCAAAATATATACACCTCATAATAAGAATTTTAATTATTAAATTCCTATTTTAATAATTTATAAAAATTCAGGTTGTCACATTCTTCCCCCCTTATACGGATTCCGTCCTCGGAATCAACGAAACCTCCCTTACTCAGTTTTCACCAAATATCTTTTCAAAATTTATCGTTGAATAACTTCAACACATCACCTTAATATAGGTTTTATATTTCCTACTACATTCATTTCTTCAACAATTTCTAGGTTTTATTCCATAACTTTCACTTGAACTCAATTATATTTGAGTATTACATGTTCTTTAACACATTCATTATCTCTTTCTAAGGATCATTATCGTATACTCAACTCTTAAACACTCGGGATATTACATTCTCCCCTTCTTCTAAGGATTTCTTCCTCGAAATTTTATTTATTAATCTTCATTCATTCAATCTACAAAATAGATTTTACGTTAATACTTTATTCATTCATTGGGTTCTATAATCACTTTCTTTCCACAAAGATCTTTCTACAATTATTAACTTTTCTATTTAACGTTTTACATTATTCTTTGATAACTCATCTCCTTCTCATTTCAAAATTTCTTTTCTCACTTATTCAATATATTCATCATTCAGTGTCACATTTTACGACTTACTTCTCTCTAAGGAATATCATCCTTGCCATATTCGCCTTTTAGAATAAAAAGAATCTTCCACAATTACTCAATAATTGGGAAGCAGTATGAATAACTCAGGAATTTAAAAGATTCTCGAATCAAGCTGAGGGGTCACAACACCTTGAACTTCGTCCAGGGTTATAAATATTTCTTTCAACTTAAACCTAAAGAGCCATTAGACTGTAGGGACTCCCGTACTTAGGATGTTAAGCCCTTCGTACGATGTATTGTGCATTATGTCCAAGGTTAGAAGTATTTGTAACGCCCCAGAAAATTGAACATTTTGTAAATACTTTAATAATGAATAAAATAATATTATTTATTATTATTATGTGTTAGTAAGATAAATGTCGTTCTATAACCTAGAAACGTCAGAAAGTCGTAGTATTTTAACTATGTGGGAGAATTAAAGTGCTTGAATTTCTAAAATGAAAATAAAAGTTTTCCGAGAAATTTTTCGAAAAACATTATTCATCAATTCCGCTCAGAAATTATATTTGAACTTCCGAGAAATATGCAACGTTACAATATCAAGGTGAGATGGATTATGTAATAATAATGTAAGTATGGAAAACACAATATTTCGCATGCGGACTTAATTGAGAATGTTAAGGATTTAAAATCAAAATGAAGTAAACTTGTGGAATCTTGTATGAAGTACAAGTCCAATGAGAATTAAGAGGCAAGCCCAAGTTATGGTAAGGTTTAGCCTAAGTGTTGGTTAATATATAAGCCCAAAGTTAAGTTAAGTAATTAAATCCAATCCTAAGCTAGGATCCAATGGGTTAAGGTAACCCATGCTAATGTGGGTAATCTTAGTGCCCAAGAACTTTATGTGATGACCAAGTTTTTAATGTGGTGGCCAAGTTAATTGAGTGGCTAGCAAGTTGACTTGGTTGTTAAGAATGGAATAGTAAGGAGGTTTGTTAAGGAGGTGGGATTACCTAATGACCATAGTACCCTCACTTTGGTTATTCTATAAATAACAAGCTTAAAGTTCATTTGTTGGAATATTAATTTTCATTCAACATTAAACAACTTATTGGTTAGAGAGAATAAACACTTTTAAGCTAACTTCCATATTTATTTCAAGAAGAAGAAGAAGTACTAGTTATCAAAGGTAATGATCATATAATCCTATATTCTTCCATCTCTACCATCGTAGGATGATAAGAGAAGTGTAACGTAATGAACATGTATGTTAAGAACATATAAGAATTGGATAATCAATGGACTTAAGCCGGATAAGTCATGAATAAGTAGTTTGAACTTAAATAATTTATGAAACTATGATGAACATATATGAATTTGTCATATGATTACCTTAAGGAGTTAGTAAGATTTATGTGATGTAAGAAAGTTGTTTAAAGGACTTACATCAATAATAAGTCATAAGGAAATGAAATTTTGTAAGTTATAATTTGTTAAGTTATGAACTCATGAAGAATAAGTCAAAACCCAACATGAAAATAAGTTGTTGTAATAAGTATGTTGAGATGTTCATATGATGAATTGAATTCATTTAGAACGATGATCAAAACCTAAGTAATGAAGTTTTACCGGAATTCACATGATTGGACGATAATCGTCGAATTCGTGAAATTCTCGGAATGGAAGTCGAATTTTGTGTTTGAACTCAGAAACGTTGGTTTTCGATGGAGACAAGTCATATTTGGCATTATAGAGTTGCAGACTCGAAAATGACCGGATTTCAACTTAGAACGAAGAAACGAGCATTGAACGTTCACGAACGTTTATCATTTTCGTTAAAAATGAACCAATAGGTGAATTTTGAGTAAACGAAGTTGAAAATATAAAATTCTTGCATAAACACATAGAGTATGAAATTTGTGAACTGTAGGCTTTTGAATGAGCCAATTCGGACTTATAACGAAGAAGTTATGAGCCCGAAAATCTCACATCAAAAGTTTACATTAAAAATTTTTCGATCTTTGAAAATGAAGCCAATGGCGCCAACCAAAGAAAAAAAGTGAGTCACACCGTAGTGCCAAGATGGTTGTGTGCTACTGAGGTTTAGCGCCGCAGCGCGGTCCATTGTATTGAAGTTGGTGCCGCAACGCCGAAAACGGAGAAAACCTACTGACAAGTCACGTCGCGGCATGGATTATAGTATTAAAGCTGGCGCCACAACGCCAGCCTTAGGGTTTGAACAATAAAGAAAGTTTTCAAGCATAGCATGAATGGTAATTGATTTACAATGAACTAAAGAATTTAATGATGCATGGTAAGGTATTGTTAAACCTTAATTATGTTACCTAAAGGTTAAAGATAAGTAATCAAACATGAAGTAATGACAATGTAAACTATATCGGCAAGCCAGAACCAATAGTAACAATTCTAAGTTGTGATTAGATTGAGAATAAGGGTAAGATATAGATGTATACCTACTTGATTATATATTACCTAATGTGATACGTTATGTGATCATGTATTGTAGAGACCTTAAAGAAGGACATGTGTTATAATAGTAGCAGACGCTAAAGGCAAATATTCTAACCCTTGTTTCAGTTCAATCTGAACAAGCTTCGTGATTCATGTATCCTTACGCATGAATTAATGTATGATGGAGTCAAAGCTAATTCATTCGACTAGACTTAATGTATTTGATGGTTTCTTAATAATCCATCCATCTGTTATCAAATGTTGTTATCTTTTGTCAACTACTTGATATAGTTTTCAAAAGAAGACTGAGTATGCTAAAATGTTTTGTCGTCAAACGACAGGTACGTGAGGTTGCCACAACTTAAATGTACACACCTTTAATGAATGTAGTGTTAATCAACATAGATTACTATGGGCTGATCACCGAGAAGTGCTCGTAAGCTATGTTGAACTTACGAACTTAGTGTCGGGATGTCCTTTTCAAAGAACTTATGAAATGCTCAAGGTCTTGAACTGGAATTGATGTTTTACTGAATATTGTTGCTGTAAAATATTTTGAATGAAAAGAAGTGCTATTTTGAATTATCGATAGTACTTCGTAACTATTGTTCAGTTATTGAAGATATACGATTCATATCCTTCAAGCATGTTGTTTGTTAGAATTGTTGTACTTGATGAGCTAGTCATGCTCACTCTTGCTTGAACCATATGAACACAACTAAGATTGAACGGACTGACGGATCCAGCAAGGATAAGGGCAAAGCGAAGACGAACCCGTAGAATACTTATGTAATTGTGTAGGGTGAATGATTGTAATATATTTGATATTATGACAAGAACACATGTAATGGTTACAAAGAACCTGGGGAATGTTAATATTATTTTGAATATATAGAAGACATATTCATTCTATTGAGGCTTTTTAGTTGAATGTGTGTGTGAATGGTAGTACCGTGTAGCACCATATGTCGGGTTGGAAGAGACCCGGATTTGGGGGCGTCACAATATTTCTTTAAACTTAAACCTAAACAGTCATTAGACTATAGGGACTCCCGTACTTAGGGTTATCAGCCCTTCATACCATATATTGTGCACAAACATCTATACGCTTCCGCGTACACCCCTATAAAAGGGTTGTTCACCTCAGCTTTTCAACACCTGAATCCACACCAAAACAATTTGGTTTGGCATAACTTCTCAAGAAACACTTGAACTGTATAAACATCTTTCAATATTTATCTAGATGAATCAAATAGCATATATTTCTAACAACAACTCAAACATCAATCCTAATAGTTTTATCCAATTCATATGGCATATTTTCTTAGTTTAAAGAAAACCAAACAAAATCCTTCTATGATGACATGATACCGTACTATCTCAATAGTTCGTTGAGGATTCATTCATTATATGACCTTGTCATGCTACATCATACTATAGTGGGCTGACGATCTTATGATCACATCCAACACCGGGTTTAATTGCATTGATGACTTCTTCGTTTGTCAAATCAGCATTATGTTTAGTGATGCTTCAATGACTACGGAAAAACAAAATACATTTTGATATTTTAAAATTATTTTTGTCTAGCCGAAATAATTAGCATAGACATACGAATAACGGTATTGTTTTTAAAACTTATTGGTTCCATCATTTGATCCAATGTTTTTCAAGGAAATAGAAGTGCAAACATCCGCATGAAGTCAATAAATTTCGAAAATCTAGCAAAGCTAAAAGATTTGGAATATCTAATTTTCTCCATCAATTTAAATCTTTACTCCATTACCTCATTACTAACTAATTCTTTTTATTTCTAGCACCACTAATGCTCTTATACTAAATATTCTTGTATTTCAACTTACACTCTTCCTATACCCCCAGTATAGTTCATCAAACTTATCACACATTGGAAGTTCAGGAACTTGCCATAATAATATGAGTTTAAGAACTTATCCTAGTCAGACCATAGGCGTCCATTCACTGAAGAGTTCAAAACATACCATATGATTATGAGTCACGAACTTACCATATGCATTAGTTTTAAGAGTCGTACCTAATCTTAATATCGTCTAACCTAACCTTAAAAGCCTCTAACTATCAAATATACATATGAGAAAAGAATCACCTTTCCACCACATATACATTGACAGCGCGACACCGATATTCCAATGATTATCAATGTGATTAACCAAGTACATGCACAAAATCTCTGCCCATACAAAGGTTTGTACAAGTTAGTCATGATATGAGTCTTCAATTGAAATCCCACCTAACATTACCTTACTCTTAACTTATTCTTAACTTACCCTTAACTTGCTCAATACGAATTAATTCCTCGTATCACATTATCTATAACTCCTCGTGAGTTTATCTCGTACTATATCACAGTACATTTTTTTCATAGCATCAAGCTATAATTATTCAAACATTACAGACCATCTTTCTTTTATAACTTAAACAGATCACATCGTGATCTTATTCTATAATCATCTCCCTTAAAATTATTTTCTTAACTCGTGATCATTTTGTTTTACGATCCTCTTTTTTTCTTTTTTCATCATTTACGATTTCATTTATGCTTTTAATCTTACAAACTTTGTCTATTCATCATTATTCATTATCTTGACTATTGGAGTTAGGTAACTCCCATTTCTTATCTTTATATCTTTTCAAGATTCTTTTTTGAATTTTCTTGTTTATATAACAATTCTTCCTTTAAGAATTTCTAACTTCATTTACATTGCTCAACATTTTATTCGAGTTCCACATTTTCATCATACGTATCCATTTTCTATATTTGGTACACATCGAGTCTCTAATAGTTTCAATATGGTACACTGAGTGGTTTCCCACAAACAACCAACAAACTAGGTTCCGAGTTACTAGTTCGTATATACCTCCGCTCTGTGAAAGAATCGTTTAGCCCAGATATCATACATCAATTATTAAAGAGTATGATTGTACCATAATTAAATTTCTTAAATTACTTCTTATTGTTCAAATTCTATTTGAGCTTATTCTTTCATTATCTTCACCTCTCTTCTCTACGGTTATAGCCTAAGGTACTCTTACCTAAGGTTTCTAACCTATCAACTTTGATACTAACTGTAACGACCCAAAAATTTATACAATTCAACTATTGACTTTGGTCATTAATAATACGTCTAACTTTTGATTTTACATCATTACTCAATGTTAAACTTAACAAAATGCAGAATAATTTAAACTTTTATGTCTTCTTACTTTAATTCCCTGAATCAAAACCTTTATCATATACATATCTTTGAATCAAGTTAGTTTATGATTCGCTTCATCAAAGTTAATATATAGAATCTTATATTTCAATCCGATAATCTTTACATATCAGATAACTCAAACTTTATAGTTTATTATTACATAATTATTAGGATTTATCAAGTACATTTCTTAAAACCTTTATCTTTACCTACCTTTGAACCATACTTAGTGTGACGCCCCCAAAATAGGTATACATCACCTATTCTGAGTAGCCAAATATATGGTACAGAATACAAATACAATCTTAAATATACAACAAGAGCTGTGAGTTTTAATACAAATATTGTCTTCTAGACAATATCTACTCTCAGAATAAGCCCTCATTACATTTATTATTACACTATTTTATAGAATAGTGAGGACTACTAAGACACCATCTCTAACTGTCACTCTGTTGCCCGACTAGTCCCCGTTACGTTCCCATTTCCTGAAGAGAAAGTGAAAGAAAGGGCGAGCTCAACTAGCCCAGTAAGAAATATTATGAATAAGATAATGCAGAATAAATTATCATTAGTCTTCAATAATGTTAAACTGATAAAATATAATAGACATCAAGTTTAATCTGCAATGAACAAGCAATCCATTAAAAGAGTCAAGTAGAGAATAAAATCTACTATCTTTATGATTTAAAAGGTTTTTCATCACTTTTATCGGCGTGACTCAAATTTTTAATAAATAATCCACATCATCCCCGCACTACTACCAAGGATATTCATTAGTATCACAACCACAAATTATCCATGCACTACGGGCCAAGGATATTCGTAGTATTCATCAATGGTCATGATCATGCCAACAATCGTCCATCAATGCACTACGGGCCAATGATGACTTTTACCACATCATTTGTAACATTACTACCATGAATACATCGAATAATCCTCGGTCATAATCATACCAAGTCCATCTATGTACTATGCTGCCACGATGACTTTCAAAAAATATAAACATGAGGATGATGACAATGATATAAGAATTCAATAAAACAAGTTCAAGAATTAATTTATTCAGGAACTAATAACGTCCAAATTGTCAACATGATACTTCTTTGTAGAGTTAAATTCAAGAATGCTCAGAAGAATATTTCCATGAAAAGATACTGGATGAAGCGCAAATATCAAGGATATTCCACTAATTTGATGGAGTATAGAAGTCAAAACTTTAACCAACTGAGTATAATAAAGAATGGAATAACAAAAGAACTCACCATGCATGCGGTATCAGATGTACATGTTATTCCAACAGAATAATAAATAACGGAACCAAAGTCGGGTGAAATTAGCACTGACAGGATGTTCCAACAGAATAATAAAGAATGGAATAACAATAGAAATCACCATGCATGCGGTGCTTAGCATATACAAAGTTATTCCAACAGTAATACTAAATAATCTAAACTAGGACAAAGTGAAATTGCACCGGCATGGGATGTTCTAATGTAATAATAATGACGAAACCAAGTCCGCCAGAAACGCATGCATGTGATATTCCAACAGAATAATAAAGACGGAACCAGTCCGGTGTAAAATGCATAGACAGGATATTCCAACTGAATAATAAAGAATGGAATAATAGAAGAATTTCACCAAGTATAGGGTAGCCCGCGTATACAGGTTATTCAAACAGAATAATAAAGAATGGAATAACAGAAGTTCTCTTCATGAATACAAAAGAAATAATACCCCTTACCGTAAAAGAAACTTGATATCAGGGTAGTGAAGTAGCATAATACTTTTCTTCTTTCTCTCTATATTTTCTCTCTCTAGAGTTTCAGTGAATTCGTAAGAAATAATAAAGAAATGAGCTTCTATTTATAGAAGAATGGACTGAATAGTAACCAATCCATGAACGGTCCAGATTAATTTACTTTAAACAGACGGTCCAGATTGGTTTACAATAAAATATAATATATTCTATTTATAATCTAATAAAACGAATAACTTTATAAAAGTATTCTGCTTTATATAAAAAGATTTTACTATACAAACACTATGCAGGCACTATGCAAATACTATGCATAATAAAATATAATATATTCTAATTATTGTCTATAAAACAGATAACTTTATAAAAGTATTCCGTTTTATATAAAAAGATTATACTATTAGCCTAATATAACGAATAACTTTATAAAAGTATTCTGTTTTATATAAAAAGCTTTTCTGTTTTATTACATTAATAATACTAATAAAACAAAACTTCATCATTATTATTATTATTCACACTATTAATCGACCAGGTCGTTCCCAGGAAAGAGGGGGCTTTCCAATAAGGATTTCTCCCTATTGGCGCGAAATTAGGTGACCAAACCTCACATTGACAGAATTTCTAGACATCATTAATATTGCAAATAATAATATTAATAACTCTGTCATCTCAATTATTGATTTAATAATATATAAAATATCGACAATAATTGAATAAAACTGAATGGCTTCTCATGTAAGCATCAATAATCAATACCGTGTGTTACTATGCAACCACGCGCATTACTTTACTACCGAGTAGTTCAACAAGATAAACGGTAAAACTTCCGCCGTTATTTTTAATAAAATATTTTTCCATTTTTCAATTCGATAATAATTTCATTGTGGGTTCCACTTATGATTGTGTCGTCGCATTTAATATTCCCTGTTAAAATGAATATTCCCCACCAATCAAATATTATATAACAACTTGCGTACTTTTCAAAATTTATAAATATTACCCACAACTATAATATTATATCAATTTCACTCCATAATATTCAAAAATGATATTTATAGAAAATTCAACTTTATTCAAAAAGTTAGGTCTTACAACCTCCCCTTCTTATGAAATTTTTCCCTCGAAATTAGGGTACGTACCTGGTATGTCGAAGAGGTAAGGATACCTTAATTTCATTTCAGATTCTAACTCCCAGGTCATTTCCTCAACATCATGGTTTCTCCGCAAAACTTTGACTTGAGGTATAACCTTGGAGCGTAGAATATGTTCCTTCTTATCCAAGATTTGAACATGAACCTCTTCATACGTTAAATCATCCACTATTTCGTCCGGTTCTAACTCAATAATGTGGTTCGGGTCTTCCACATATTTACGTAACATGGATATGTGAAAAACGTTATGAACACGAGATATACTTGGCAAGCAGAAAGCGAGTCTATAGCTAGCGGTTCCTACCCGATCGAGGATTAAAATGGGCCAATGAATTGAGGATTGAGCTTTCCTCTCTTTCCAAATCTTGTAACTCCTTTCCATGGAGCGACACGTAATAAACACATGATCTCCAATATCGAATTCCACGTCCTTTCGATGAAGATCAGCATAACTCTTTTATCGATCTTGTGAGGTTTTTATACGTTGTCGGATCGTTTGAATCTTTTCCGTAGTCATACATACCAACTTCGGTCCCAACAACGTTGCTTCACCCACCTCATCTCAGAATACTGGAGAACGACACTTTCTTCCATACAACGCCTCAAATGGAGCCATGCCAATGCTTGCTTGATAACTGTTGTTGTAGGAAAACTCCACCAACGGTAAGAACTTGTCCCAACTTCCCTTGAAGTTAAGGACACAGAGTCTTAATAAATCTTCTAGAGTTTGAATAGTCCTCTCTAATTGTCTGTCCGTATGAGGATGATATGCCGAACTAAATCATAAATTTGTGCCTATAGCTTTTTGCAAACTAACCCAAAATCATGAAGTGAATCTTGGGTCTCGATCAAGAACTATGGAGACTGGCATACCATGCAGTCTTACAATCTCGTTTATGTACATACGAGCAAGACGTTCAAGTGTATAAGTTTCTTGTATTGGTAAGAAGTGAGCAGACTTGGTCAATCTATCAACAATGACCCAAATTGCATCAATGCCTTGAGAAACCTTGGGAAGACCAGTAACGAAATCCATGGTAATGTGATCCCACTTCTATTCTGGAATTTCAAGTGGTTACAATGGAACTTTTGGTACTTGATGCTCCGCCTTGACTCGTTGACAAGTTAAACACCTTGAGATAAACAGCGTTATCTCCCTCTTCATATTGCCCCACCAAAATGTATGTCGAAGATCATGATACATTTTGGTACTCCCAAGATGGATTACAAACGGTGTGTTGTGCGCCTCCATCATGATTTTATACTTTAACTCAGGGTCGTTAGGAACACAAAGTCTGAAGTTGACTCGAAGTATTCCTTCTTCATCGATTCTTGCTTCCGGCATAGCACCTTCTTGAACTTTCTTCCTCATACGCATCAGCTCCAGGTGTGTAGTTTGAGCAGCTTTAACTTTATCAATTAAAGTCGGTTCTACTCGTATGTTCGTCATCATCACATGGGTCCCTAGAGTCTTCAACTCTATCTCCATTCTTTGCAAGTCACACAAAATGGGCCTTTGCATTGACAATATCGCACTCGTACCCACATATGATCTTCTACTCAATGCGTTAGCTACCACGTTTATTTTTTCAGGATGGTATTGGATGGTATGATCATAATCTTTCAACAGTTCAAGCCAACGTCGCTGTCGCATGTTGAGTTCCTTTTGAGTGAAGAAATATTTGAGGCTTTTATGATCCGTAAAGATCTCCACTTTTTCCCCATACAAGTAATGCCTCTAAATCTTTTGTGCAAAAATGACTACTGCCAACTCTAGATCACGAGTAGGATAATTCCTCTCATATTCTTTGAGTTGTCGAGAGGCATAGGCTATGACTTTCCCATGTTGCATGAGAACACATCTTAACCCTTTGCCTCAAGCATCGATTGTAGATGACAAATCCTCCGAGCCGGATGGTATTGTCGTAACAAAATGAAATAAGTCTCCTCTCGAGTTCTTGAAAACTCATCTCACATTCTTTGCTCCAACCAAACTTTGTATCTTTTTGAGTCACCGAAGTCGATGGAGTAGCGATTCGAGAAAATCCTTCCACTTAATCTCCGATAATAACCAACTAAACCGAGAAAGCTACGATTTCTTGATCCATCGATTTAGGTTGTTCCCACTTTTAAATAGCTTCAATCTTTCTTTGGGGTCAACAGATATTCCATGACTTGATACCACGTGCCCAAGGAATGCTACTTCTTCAAGCCAGAACTCGCATTTCTTCAACTTGGCATAAAGCTTATATTCACGAAGCTTTTGGAGTGTCAGCCTCAAGTGTTGCTCATGATCTTCACGGCTTTTGGAATAAATAAGGATGTCATCAATAAAGACGACCACAAAGTGATCTAAATATTCCTTGAATACTCGGTTCATCATATCCATGAAGGCAGCAGGAGCATTAGTCAATCCAAAGGACATGACTAGGAATTCATAATCCCCGTACCGAGTTCTAAAAGCCGTCTTTGGAATGTCAGCGGTTCTAATCTTCAATTGGTGATATCCGGAACGAAGATCAATCTTTGAAAAGAATTTGGCTCCTTGCAACCGGGTCAAACAGTCATCAATACGTGGCAATGGGTACCTATTTTGATGGTGACATGATTCAACTCCCAATAATCAATACAAAGTCGCATACTCCCATCTTTCTTCTTCACGAATAGAACAAGAGCACCCCAAGGAGAAGTACTAGGATGAATAAAGCCAATGTCTAACAATTCCTGCAGTTGGGTCTTTAACTCCTGAAGTTCAATAGGAGCCATTCGATATTCGATATGGGGCTTTGGAAATGGGTTTTGTACCGGGTTCAAGGTCGATACAAAATTCAATTTCACGCTCTCGGGGTAGGCCAGGAAGTTCTTCAGGGAATACGTCAGGAAATTCATTAACAATAGAAATATCGTTCAAAACTGACGTATTTTTGTTTAGATCCGTGACATGAGCTAAGAAAGCTTGACATCCATTTTTCAATAAACGAAGAGCTTTATGGCTTGAGATGACAGTGATTGATTTTAATGGTTTGGTTGCTTGAATTCGCATAATAGGTTGATTAGGAATATGAAAGCTAACAACCTTACGAAAACAATCAATTTTTGCATAATGAGTAGTTAACCAATCAATCCCTAGAATTACATCAAATGCAACTATTTTCAATGAAATAAGATTGACAGGTATTGTGAGGGTACCGATTTGAACCAAACAAGACTTATAAACAGTGGATGTAATGAAGGTTTCTCCCAACGGAGTTTCAACAGAGAAGTCAAAGTCTAATTTCTCCGGAGTCAAATTTAAACGTTGAGCGCAAGTAGGAGAAATAAAAGAATGGGTAGAACCGATATCAAATAAGGTATATACTTTGCTAGAGTTTATGATAAGGTTACCCGTGATGACCTCATTCAGGTTCCTTGCTTTCTGGGAGGTCACGACAAACACTCTCCCTTGCACTACTAGCTTTAACTTTTCTGGGGCATCCTTTGGTGCCTCCATCCTAGTTGAACTTGTCTTCGGTGAACGACAAAATAAGGCTAGGTGACCTTCTCTTCCACAATTATAACATGCTTTGGACGACATCGCGCAGTTTGGACTGATGTGTCCCTCCCCTCCACATTTGAAGCATATGATAGGTGGTCGTTCTCCTTCCTTAACAACGGGTGCTGGTGCTGACGTCTTCCATCAATGTTGAATCTCCTCTTCTTGAAATGTCCATTCTTATTGTTTTGGCCATGATTACCACCGAAGTGGTTACCATTTCTGGCATGTTGATTCCCTCCATGCTTATTGTCACCGCTTCGATGATCGCTATCACTAGTATTATCATTCACGTACGCTCTCTTTTGGTTGGGTTGACTCATTATCGCGCTCCAATAACTGAGCCCTATTAACAACATCTGAATACAAACACAGTTTATAAGAGATAAGATATTGACGTATCTTGGGTTTCAAACCTCTTAGAAACATTGGCGTCATTCTCTCCTCATTATTAATAAATGGGACGCAAACCGGGATAACTTGGCAAACTTGGCCCGTCATCGCAACACGGTCATGTTGTTTTGCTCCAGCTTGATGAACTCTACCTCTTTCATGTGACGATTACTTTCGGGAATGTACTTGTCATTGAACAATTCTTGGAACTTCTCCCAAGTCATCTTGGTCAAAGAAGTTGAGTACGCTTTTTCTGATTCCCACGAAGTCTGCTGCTGCACGACGACATGAAGGTTGCAAAGGGAACCTTTGCTCCTCGAGCATCCCAAGACATCAAATATCTTACAGATCCGCTTTATCCATGTCTCGCCTTTAAGTGGTTTTGGCTCCAAAAACTCCGGTGGTCCTAGTTCCTTGAATCGCTTAGCCGTGGACCGTCCGAGAGTTGCCAAGGTGTTTCACCGCATTTTGTACGAGAGCCACTCTTGCTCGATGTTGCATGAATTGAATAAATCCTCCGAACATTCCATCGTTCATTATCCGTTAGTTAGTGTTGTTGTTTGCTCGAGGATTGTAAGCGCCTCGATGAACATTATCCCGATTATTGATCCGTGGAGACTCAACGGGGTCTCTCCTGTGCTCCATTGATGTTCTCAACATTCTCGGATGCCATTTTCAAACACCGCCACAAAACAAGGGTTAATTAACATATCACATATTATCCCTATACTCAACCGACCAATTAAATATCAAATAAACTTCTAGTAGGTCATACTAGCGAAGGAATTCCGTCTCTCTCCTCCTAGTTCTTGTCTCACATCTCACCTGGGATCATATCCCTAAGCTTTGATACCAACCGTGACGTCCCCCAAAATAGGTATACATCACCTATTACGAAGTCGCCAAATATATGGTACAAAATACAAATACAATCTTAAATATACAACAAGAGTCGTGAGTTTTAATACAAATATTGTCTTCAGGCAATATCTACTCTCGTAATAAGTCCTCATTACATTTATTATCACACTATTTTATAGAATAGTGAGGACTATTAAGACACCATCTCGGGACCATCACTCGCTCCCCGACTAGTCCCGCCACGTTCTCATTTCCTCAAGAGAAATAAAGTGAAAGAAAGGGTGAGCTCAACTAGCCCAAAGAAGAAATATTATGAATAAGATAATGCGAATAAATTATCATTAGTCTTCAACAATGTTAAACTGATAAAATATAATAGACATCAAGTTTAACTGCAATGGAACAAGCAATCCATTAAAAGAGTCAAGTAGAGAATAAAATCTACTATCTTTTATGATTTAAAAGGTTTTTCATCACTTTTATTGATGGGACTCAGCTTAATAAATAAACCACATCATCCCTGCACTACGGCCAATGATATTCATTAGTATCACAACCACAAATTATCCATGCACTACGGGCCAAGGATATTCGTGTATTCATCAATGGTCATGATCATGCTAACAACTGTCCATCAACGCACTACGGACCAATGAGGACTTTTACCACATCATTTGTAACATTACGGTCATGATTACGCCGAATAATCCCTGGTCATAATCATACCAAGTCCATCTATGCACTACAGGCCACAGATGACTTTTAAAAAAATATAAGCATGAGGATGATGACAATTGTAACGCCCCCAAAATAGGTCCATTCCATCCAACCCATTCTGAGTCGCCAAATATATGGTATGGAAAACAACTACAACTTTATTATAACAATTGTCGTGCAAAATACAACAACACATATGCTGTGAGTTTGGATACAAATATATACCAACTGTAGCACGTCACAATGACACCTTACATAAAGGTATAGTCAAAAACTGTTTTAGAAATTAGAATCTTTGGGAAGTGCTCAAGGAAAGCTTCATACATGGGAGGCCATGCTTTTAGGTTATGGTAGATATCATATGGCCACATAATTATCCTTGGTTAACCCAATAGACCCCAAAGAAAAACGAGAAGATTACTATCATATTCTTCCCAATGGTGAGTCTTCTCTTGACATATCATTATCTCCACTGTCTCTAATTGGGTATTATACTCCAAACAAACACCAAGATTACATAGGTAGTGCTTGTAAATATACTCAGCAAGTGGATGAGCACAACCATGTCTTATGATAACACGAGGTTGTATGTCATTAGACATCTTGTATGATAGTGACAAAACACCCTTCCAAAGTTGGGTTCGCCACCCTATTTAATTCACCAAAATAACTATTAAATGATGTATAAAATACAACACACTAAAGTCCTCAATAAAATTATTTCCATACTCTTTTAGAGAACCTCAATAACTATAGACCACTAGTTATATTCTCTTGTTATCCCCGCTTTCAACCCAAACTACACTTTTATTACCCGAAAGGAATTGTGAAACAAAAGGGTGAGCACAACTAGCTCAATAAAGAATATTATGACTAAAGATAAATAAATTATCAATAGTCTTCATCAAGAATAAATCGTAGATTTAGAACATATGGTAGATGATAAAACTTTTCAACCATAGTCATAAATGAATGAGCAATCCATTAGAAGAGTCAAATAGACCATAAAATCTATTATCTTCTCCATGTTAAAAGTCCACCGGCAATGTTTTATCCTCGTAACATCAATCAACAGTTCCTTTCCACAATCATATGAATAACTCATAATCATAATTGTGATTCTAAATTCCTCTTCTCATCCGGTGATTAAGAAAATTTTCATCACCGCCTTTACCGAAACATCAAATATCATGGTTATACCAAATCACAGTCCTCTGCTCATAATCATACTAATAAATTCATCTTTGCACCACGCGTCAAAGATATTCATCAACGATTCATCTTTACACTACAAAGCTAAAGATATTCAACAACAAAGTCATCTTTGCATTACGAGCCAAAGATATTCATCAATAATTCATCTTTGCACTACAAAGCAAAGATATTCAACAACAAAAGTCATCTATGCATTACGAGCAAAAGATATTCATCAATAATTCATCTTTGCACTTTGTGAGCTAAGATATTCATCAACAAGTCATCTTTGCATTACGAGCCAAAGATATTCATATATCAAAGAAATACATAATCATTTCGAAGTTATATAACAATAATTATAACCATGTTGATCAATTCACCTTTGCACTTAAGCTAAAAATATTCAATTGTAAATTCAATGGTCATGATCATACCAAACCAACAATTCAACTTTTGACTTTTGACCATCGGCCAAAGAGAACCTATAGTCACGATCATACCAATAATCTACTCATCTTTACACTCAAGTCAAAGATAAATATCATCATTAGGGTTATAAGAATGTTATATAAAAACAATATAATCAAAACATGGTTTTAATTTCAAGAGTAAGATTCATAAATCAACGATAATTTGGCCAGAGAAGAAACCAATTTGTCGTGAATAGTACCCTGTATTCGTACATAGTACCGTATACGTGCATAGTAACCTCGACACGAAAAGATAAAGTTTCATAATAAAATCCATATCAATATTTATAACACCTTAATCCAAATGTTATAAAATCACTTAATAATATCAAAATATTAATATTCTTAATATTACAACAATATTTAATAATTTCTAAAACTTATAAACAATTTAATTAAATTGTTTACACTTTACTAATTAATGCATTTAATCATCATAAAATGCCAAACTCATAAGATTTCATCACCAGTAATCAAAACCCTCATCAAAAATCTGTTAGGTTTGTAATATTCATAACGCAATCAAATTGCATAAAAAGTGCGGAAGCGTGGTAAAATCAGAGTTTAAAAAATTTACAAACCATATACCCGGATCATCCTTTATGCACAATTATTAATTAAACGAAAAGATAAAGAATAAAATCATACCCTTGAAGATCGAGCTTCCTCAGGTACAAGTTCACCTCCAAATCCTTTTCGCTCAATCTTGAATCCACCGGGTTTGGTTCCTTCCTTCGATCAACGTTAGCCACCCAAATGTTTGGCCTCTAGAGGTGATCCACCAAGGAAGAAGAAAATTCAAGAAGAAGGGTGGTTGGCTAAACCCTAGTTTTTCTATCTCTATAGAAAAGGTGTACTCCCAACAACTTGGAATTATTACGTTGTAAAAGTCAACAACTCATACCACCCATAATAAGACTCCTCTTATTTATAGATGTGGGCAACCCACCTTAACAATTAAGAAATTGAGTTTTAATTAATTAATTCTTTTAATTAATTAAGCTCCCTAATCTTATTAGGGATAATTAATTAAACTCCTTTAACTAATTTTCCTTCCTAATCCAATTAGGAATAAATGAGAGTACTTATATTAAATTAATTCCTAAACTCTTTTAGAAATTAAAATAATAATAATTGTAATAATATTAATAAGACTCCTCTTATTAATTTATATTTAATATTTCTAAAATATTAAATAATAATATTAAGCTATTTAATTTATTCTATCACCATAGATTAAATTAAATATACATAACATATTATTACGATTATGCCATTTACTTCTTAAATAATTATTCTTCCTTTTATGGTGTGACCCTTTAGGTTCTCCATATTAAACCGGTTGTGAATAAATCAATTAGAACAATTCTAATCTTATTTAAATAAATAAATTAAACAATTAATTTATTTAAATAATATTTATTCTACAATAGGATAAGCCTCCCCAAGCGATCAACGACTTTCCGGATAATATAGATTTCAACATTAATCATAAAAGAACCTTTGAGTTAATAGTTACCGTACAATTCAATCCTTCCACCATACAATGTCCCAATTAAATATAAGACATGGAATTACTGTCAAGTCTTATTTTATTTAATTATATGTATTTCGACTCTTAAATGCACAACTCAAATAATGCAAATTAGAAACTCCTTTCTAATTTCATTCGCCGCCGCCAAGGACTCTTTGGGTTGTCATTTATCGAATCACATAGGACATTCTCTTCTTTTATTAGAAGTGGTAGATTCTTTATTGATCATACATTATCTCCATGTACAACTTATTATACCCAAGCATACCTTTGATATACCCTAAGGGTCTTAAGGAATAAGTCAAAGTATAACTCATCATACACAAGATACTATGATGATCTCAAGTCCAAGGATCACTTAGACTACTATCACTACAGAATTCCTATCGACAGCAAATAAAACTCCATTAGGTATTCCTTAGCGAGCCACGCTCAAATGAACTTATTCTCTAATAAGCACCTACATACTTGCTTTAGTGTCTCCACACAAATGATCATGAGATCAATCATCCTCATCCAATGAGCAAGCAACGTATGTACCAATCTATTCGGATTCACTAATCCCCAATTTAGTAATCCAACGATTGGGAACTATTTTAGTTTTAAGCTTTCAAAGAATTTAGATCTCATTAGAATGATCATCATCATTATTCTAAAAGCATTGCTTAAAACTATGGGTTTATCACATATTATAAAACAGCATCATGTAGATAATTAAAAGCCTTTAATAAATTAATACTTTTTATTAATAAATGAATAAGATTGTTACAAAGTATATGCTTTATCATCAAACATGATTGGCTTGTGTGCATACTACTTTAAATCTCCCACTTGCACTAAAGCCAATCGTCATGGTAACTCATACTCTTCTTCTCTAAGTGACGATTATCCCTTTTGTTGGATAAGCTTTAGTTAATGGATATGTAATGTTGTTCATGAGAGTCCACTATCTTTATAGTGATTTCCCATCTTCAATGATTCTAATAATCAAATGAAAGTGCCACAACACATGTTTAGATCCAAGATGAGACTTAGGAACTATTCCTAGTTTCGTAATGAACTTTAATCCAAACAATCAACTTGCGGCTTCATTTATAGCTATATACTTTGTCTTTATCACTAAACCAAAGAACTCTTTCATTGTTTGGAACCTTTCTAATTCACTACACCACTGATTCAAGGTAACACTTTACCTTAAAGTGGATTTTCTCGTCGTCTTGGTGCATCTCGAAAAACTTGAGTCTGTTAAGCCCTCTAGTTTTAATTAAGACCCACCATGAATATGATCACATCCTTAGTTCCGGTTAAGAACTTTAAGATGTTTTTCACTGACTCATAGTGAACTTCTCTAGAATATGACTGATCAACATCAGGTCTCGTATATTTCATTGCATACATGATTGTCACTCATGCGACCTCTCTTTTGGAGTCTATGGGGACTATTAAGAGAGATACACTCCATAGCTCATCAACATGAGACATCTCTTGGAGTTTGCCATGCTAAACGACTTTAGCATCAAATGAATATACGTTTCTTGGGTTAAGTTGAGCATCCTTTTAAATCTATCTATATAGATTTGCATCCCCAATTAAGATACTCTTCCCAATCATTCATGGAGGAATGTTTAGACAACTTTATCTTTACTGATTGTAGCATTGGTATGTCATTCCTTATCCGTAGTATATCAACATATAATATTAGGAATGTCACGACGCTCCCACTGACCCTTTTGTACACACTAGAACTCTTACCTCATCGTATGTAACTCTGGATCATCATCTTCTATGATGCGTACCTCATCATCATCATCCATGATGAATCCATACCTCCTAGGTATCTTCGGTACTATTCCAGATTTACGATTCGATTGTGGTACAATAGATCTATCTACAGGTTCCTCTTATTTGACTTATAGTGTTTTGTGGTTCTTGAACTCTTCAAGATCTATTATTCTCCCACTAGCCCCTTCAATGATAAACGCCTTTATCTTAGAAGGCAGCGTGTTTCATAACAAACACCTTTTGCTAAGTAGAATTATAGAACATATACCCTAAACTTACTTTAGGATGTCCCACAAATCGACACTTATAAAATCTTGTCCCAAGCTTATCCTTTGAAACCTTTTCACATAAGTTGGACAACCCCTTATCTTAACATACTTAAGATTAGGAATCCTCCCATCCATGACTTTTATGGAGTCTTCAAATGGATTTTGAGGTTACCATTTTCGTAGATATGCAGCCATTTCTAGGACATGATCCTAGAGGGATACTGGAATGTCGGTAAAATCATTATGGACCGCACCATGTCCAAATAGGTACAATTTTTCCTTTCAGATACATCAATCAATTATTGCGTATCAGGATGTGTCCATTATGAGAAAACCATTTGAGATGATCTAAAACTTATCAGACAAATATTTATTCCTTGATCTAATCAATGAATCTTAATACTTTGCTAATTTGTTTCACTTCCTCAATTCTTTGAACCTTTCAAATAATTCACACTTGTATTTCAACAAATACATACATTCAACTCTTTGAATGATCATCTCTTTTCTTATACTAGTTTATTCAATTTACAAAATAATTTTTCACGTAAGTCAAGTATACAAAATTTATTAAGTAATATTCCGATTCTATACAAAACATTATTATTATAAATAGAACAACAATTGTTCTTAATTATAATACCAAAGATTTCATTGTCAACAATAAAATGGAAATAATATTTTTAAGAAGAACCGGAATACAATAACAACTTATTAACTTAATAGATTTTTCGTAGGTATTGCTAAACTATAAGTTTCTATAGTTAATGCGTGAACCTTTGCTTCATTTTCCACACATAGAATTACTTATATTTGTTTAGCTTTCTACTTCGCTTGGTCCCTTCATAAATCTATATTTATGATAACCAAAATCAGTATCCAATACCTAAGTAGAACCTTGACTTAAAGAAAATTTATTTCAATCATGAACAAAAAGCGTACAGAACCGAAACTTCACTAAGCTTCTTTGGTTAGCCTCTCGCAAGATGCTTCTTGCAGTTTCTTTCCAATGTCGTGCTTATAGCGGTGGAAGCAAACTCTTTTGCTATCCGTATCGCTTTTGCTCTTATTATCCTTTGTTTACGCCTTTCTATTTACCTTCTTTGAATCGTTCTTCTTTCGGAAGATCCTTTGGCCCCTACCAAGAAGACTTGATCTTTCTTGGTTGGAAAGTGACTCTCAACATTTTTAATATGTTAAACAAATCACGAGGCCGATATCTAGCTTGTTCATATGAAAAATTCACAACAATTGTGAAAGGAGTTAGGGAGTGAGTGCAAGATCAAATCTTGGTTGAACTCTCCATCCATGACAAAACTCGTTGTCTAATTGATCAATCAAATTGATAATGTTAAGGACTTTTTATCTGCATTTATAGTGCCATTGGCCATTCTAGATCGGAAGAGCTCCTTAGATATCTCGATATCTATCAGCCCTACTTTCCTCACCATCAACTACTTGATGTGCGGGAATATAGTAGGAGCATCCATAGTTTCATCGCCGAAGCTCAAGTTACTCATGGATGCGAGCATGATGCATCGAGCCAATCATGCATCATCTTGCCACTTTCTAAAAGTAGCAATCTCTTCCTCGAGGCATTGTATTCGCAACCATTGCGAGGATAGGCGTATTAAGGATATAAGATAGCTTTTTCATTTATGAGAACTATTCTCAAATTCCTTAACCAATCCGTTTAAGTTTCGGCCCCGTTAATTTAGCATCTAATATGCTCGCGCAGATGATAGTAATTTTAGACATTGTAAAATTTCGTAAATGAATTTGTAATTAAAAACATTTTAACATACATTCTTTTATTAATTACCAAAATAAATTAGGTCTTGTTTTAAATTGGTATCTCCCACTATTTTCTTCAAACTATATTACCCTCACTTATATAGTTCTAAGCAAAATCTAATTAAAGATTTGCTAGTGAGAATAAGGATCCCATTTCAAATGTATATAGCCTTGTGGTGACACAACAAACTATATATAAATAAATAGGTAGACAACTTTTGTCAATTACATCAACTATGCAACTCCTTTTATTTTGCCTCTTAGATTATTTTAATCAAGTGGTGACACATCCGAATCAAAATTATCCAAGTTAAGTCCCACCTAGCACTCCATATATTCAAAAAGAAAAATATCATCCTTGTGGTGACACAACAAAACAATATTGTTCAATTTTCTTTATAAGCATCAAATGTGATAAATTAACATCTTAAATACTTAATACTTGCCTTGTGGTGACACAACAAACTCATATTAAATATTTAATACTCTATTAATTTTATCATGCTAGAAAGCGACGCTCGATATTCCAAATATCTTTGAACGCTTAGGACTTAATATAAAAAAATTGAGGGGTTTGTTATTAATTTGTCTCATCTTGTTTTAGCGGCATTTATTATATATATATATAAAATACGGCGTATATTAATGAACATGCTAAGCATGTTTGCATAATATATAATATATATATAGTATAAGCATGCACATATAGAATACTATATATTCTACCCGGATTGATTATGGACTTTTATTCTAGTTTTGTTCACTAGAGCCACCAAGTGAACCAAAAGGTCAAACCTAGGGGTGCAAGAAATAATATTTAAATATAACTATTACATTTAAACTTAGGGCTCCATTACAAACCTGGTCTTCAAACGCTCCTTGCTCCTTGATCTCCAATTTTTCAAAATTAATTCTAACTATTCCTATTACAAAACTATTTAAAATAAATAGAAACCTTGATCAGCAGTCAAGGGGAAGTACTTAGGAGAGAGATAGAATTTACATTAAGAAAAAAATTAGAGAAGACGAGGTACGCAGACCCCATTTAATAAAACCCATACATTCATGCATCCAACTAAAATAAAATCCAATCAGATTGGTCAATTGTCCATAATCAATCCCATTTATTATCATACACATCACCATATGCATCAATAAATAACATTCATCTCATGAATAATAAACATTTAATATATATATTGATATCATTTAATGGGCAAATTTAGTTAGTATAAAATCTATTTTTTGAATAAAATAAACTCCTTTATTTAAATCCAAATTTAAATCAAAATAAAACTATTTTATTTTAATTTATCCAATTTTAAATAAAATAAACTATTTTATTTTAATCAAAATTTTAATCAAAATAAACTCTTTTATTTTAATTAATTATGGAATCCAATTCCATATAAAAAAAAATCTCTAATTAAAATAAACTCTTTTATTTTAATTAATTATGAATCCAATTCCATGTAAAAAAAATATTAAAGGAAACACGGATTATATTTCCTATTCACAAATAAACTCCTTTATTTTGAATAATATGAAATCATATTTCATATCTAAATAAACTCCTTTATTTAAGGAAATTAGGATTCTCTTTCCTATTCACAAATAAACTCTTTTATTTTGAATAATATGAAATCCTATTTCATATCTAAATAAACTCCTCTATTTAAGGAAATTAGGCAATCCAATTTCAACTCCAATTAGTTATCATGGAATCAAATTTCAACTCTAATTAGTTAGCATGAAATTCTAATTTTAAAATTAAAATAAATCTTTTTATTTTAATATTAAAATAAACCTTTTATTTTAAGATTAAAATAAACTTTTATTTTAAAATTAAAATTATTAAAAATATATATATATATATATATATATAAATATATAACTATATATATATATATATATATAATATAAAGAATATATATATATATATATAGTTAACTGTTCTAATCATCTTAAAAACCAAATCGATTCCTTTTAATGATTCAAGCATGTTGGTCTTCACTATATCCGTAATAAAAAAAAAAGGAAGACATTCTACCAAAAAATAATAATCTCAGATCATTCTTTGCTATAAAAAAAATAATGGGCCACGTGAACTCTTTGGCCAAATTTTTTTTTCATTGATTCGATTTGTATGCTCCTAGATTTCCATTATGGTAGAACTTTTGTATTTGTAACTCTCCGTGCGCGATAAAAAAAAAAAAAAAAAAAAAATACCGTTTTTTTTTTTTTTTTTTTTTTTAAATTTTATACAATTAAATTATGCCCAATTAAATTGTTCTAAACACATATCAATATATAAATTAAAATAATTAATAATTCGCATAAAGGTTTGGCTCTGATGCCACTGTTAGGTTTGTAATATTCATAACGCAATCAAATTGCATAAAAAGTGCGGAAGCGTGGTAAAATCAGAGTTTAAAAAATTTACAAACCATATACCCGGATCATCCTTTATGCACAATTATTAATTAAACGAAAAGATAAAGAATAAAATCATACCCTTGAAGATCGAGCTTCCTCAGGTACAAGTTCACCTCCAAATCCTTTCGCTCAATCTTGAATCCACCGGGTTTGGTTCCTTCCTTTGATCAACGTTAGCCACCCAAATGTTTGGCCTCTAGAGGTGATCCACCAAGGAAGAAGAAAATTCAAGAAGAATGGTGGTTGGCTAAACCCTAGTTTTTCTATCTCTATAGAAAAGGTGTACTCCCAACAACTTGGAATTATTACGTTGTAAAAGTCAACAACCCATACCACCCATAATAAGACTCCTCTTATTTATAGATGTGGGCAACCCACCTTAACAATTAAGAAATTGAGTTTTAATTAATTAATTCTTTTAATTAATTAAGCTCCCTAATCTTATTAGGGATAATTAATTAAACTCCTTTAACTAATTTTCCTTCCTAATCCAATTAGGAATAAATGAGAGTACTTATATTAAATTAATTCCTAAACTCTTTAGAAATTAAAATAATAATAATTGTAATAATATTAATAAGACTCCTCTTATTAATTTATATTTAATATTTCTAAAATATTAAATAATAAATATTAAGCTATTTAATTTATTCTATCACCATAGATTAAATTAAATATACATAACATATTATTACGATTATGCCATTTACTTCTTAAATAATTATTCTTCCTTTTATGGTGTGACCCTTTAGGTTCTCCATATTAAACCTAGGTTGTGAATAAATCAATTAGAACAATTCTAATCTTATTTAAATAAATAAATTAAATAATTAATTTATTTAAATAATATTTATTCTACAATAAGGGATAAGCCTCCCTAGCGATCAACGACTTTCCGGATAATATAGATTTCAACATTAATCATAAAAGAACCTTTGAGTTAATAGTTCTTAAAAGACAATTCAATCCTTCCACCATACAATGTCCCAATTAAATATAAGACATGGAATTCTTGTCAAGTCTTATTTTATTTAATTATATGTATTTCGACTCTTAAATGCATAACTCAAATAATGCAAATTAGAAACTCCTTTCTAATTTCATTCTCGCTTCGCCAAGGACTACTTTGGGTTGTCATTTATCGAATCACATAGACATTTCTCTTCTTTATTGAAGTGGTAGATTCTTTATTGATCATACATTATCTCCATGTACAACTTATTATACCCAAGCATACCCTTTGATATACCCTAAGGGTCTTAAGGAATAAGTCAAAGTATAACTCATCATACACAAGATACTATGATGATCTCAAGTCCAAGGATCACTCAGACTACTATCACTACTGAGAATTCCTATTGACAGCAAATAAAACTCCATTAGGTATTCCTTAGCGAGCCAACGCTCAAATGAACTTATTCTCTAATAAGCACCTACATACTTGCTTTAGTGTCTCCACACAAATGATCATGAGATCAATCATCCTCATCCAATGAGCAAGCAACGTATGTACCAATCTATCCGGATTCACTAATCCCCAATTTAGTAATCCAACGATTGGGAACTATTTTAGTTTTAAGCTTTCAAAGAATTTAGATCTCATTAGAATGATCATCATCATTATTCTAAAAGAATTGCTTAAAACTATGGGTTTATCACATATTATAAAACAAAGATCATGTAGATAATTAAAAGCCTTTAATAAATTAATACTTTTTATTAATAAATGAATAAGATTGTTACAAAGTATATGCTTTATCATCAAACATGATTGGCTTGTATGCATACTACTTTCAAAATCTACATATACCTCATATATGATTCTCAAGCCATAAAATCATATTTTCCAATTTTCTTACTTCACATAACATATTTAATTCATTTACTCATAACTAGAACATTTTCATGAAAAATACCAAATCAGTTCCAAAAATATTTCTTTTCTGGAATTTAGCATAATATAGTTCCATATTGAACATATATTTTTCTCGGAATTTTTAAAATTCATTTACTATTTTTCACATGGCCAAAACCATCGAATATTTAAACATTTATCATAAATTATACTTTTATCCAAAAATTCTGAAATTAATACGGTATACTGATATTATATAGATGTACTCCCAATAAAAATTTCATCAATTTTGGAGTTAACCACAAGGAGTTATAAGCAGTTACTTTTAAAATAGTCTTTTCTCATAAAATCCATAACTCCTAATCTATACATTCAAAAATCGCCATTTTTGGACACACTCTATAAAACTCATCAAAATATCATTTCAAAATTTTCCAGAATTTTTGAAGGTTCAAAAAAATTGCGAAACTAAAAACATAATAACCCTTAAAATCCCTTACTATCCCTTACCTCAAAAGAGTAGTACTTGATTTGGAATAACTTAGCGAGCTAACTTGCACCGTATAGCAATACTCAAAGTATACTCAAAATACTCACAAGAATACGCTCGATAACATAGAGAGAGAAAACTTTAGTTTCTGGTGTGATTTTCAATTCTAACCTAAGCACCCTATTTATAGGAAAATACTTAGAACACCAAAGTAGAAATTTTAATAAAATATTAATATATATTATTTTTATTTCAACGCACACTTATTTTACTTCAAAACCTCAGCCACCAAACAGCCCACCTCACAAGACTTGCACAAAAAACGTTTTTATTATTTAAATTATTTTAAACTTCCAAAAATCAATTATTTCAGAGCTTCAGAACTTCAATAATTCATAATAAATAGTCCTTTTATCAAATAATTCGAATCTCGCGAGGTTTTATAGGAAATTTAATTCTCTACAACTTTGCAGAAGAAAGTTTTCCAAATTCAAACAAAAATTGACCGAAATCCACAAACGGACGATTTTACGATACTATAATCAAATTTCGGGTCAAGAAATGGGGTCCACCGACATGTTTAACATGTTTTAAACATTTATTGTAACAAAAATATTCTTCCTCCTCATATACTCATATATTCCACATTTATTGTAAAAAAATATCACCATTATTATATTATTAAAATAATATATTTAAATGAATTATTTTATCGAAAAAGATAAAATATTAATTTTCAACAATTGTCACTTTAAAAATTTTCTCCATCTATATCCACATAAAATAAATATTTTTCTCATCATAAAATCAATAATTAATTATTCACAAATAATATTACATAATCACAATATTAACAACTGTGCGGGTTCCAGAAAGAGGGCTTTCCAATAAAGATTTCTCTCATCTTGGCGCATGATTAGGTGACCAAACCTCTCCTGTACAGAACTTTCTAGACATTGCCAATAATGTTATCTAATAATATTATTCAGATAATATGAATTATTGCTTCGATAATGGAAAATATTGTTAGTGATAATTATTGAAACAACAATAATATAAAATATCAACGTAGCAATTATTGAATCAATAAAATAAAATATTGAGCGATAATTACCGTAACAATTATTGAGTAATGCCTTCACGAAAAAAAATTATCATGCTTCATGAATAGTACTCGTGAATAGTAACTCGTGAATAGTAACTCATGAATAGTAACTCGTGAATAGTAACTCATGAATAGTAACTCGTGAATAGTAACTCATGAATAGTAACTCATGAATAGTAACTCATGAATAGCAATTAAAAAAATTGAATACTTTTATTTCATAAAATTCGGGGTCTTACAACAATGATATAAGAATTCAATAAAACAAGTTCAAGAATTAATTTATTCAGGAACTAATAACGTCCAAATTGTCAACATGATACTTCTTTGTAGAGTAAAATTCAAGAATGCTCAGAAGAATATTTTCATGAAAAGATACTGGATGAAGCGCAAATATCAAGGATATTCCACTAATTTGATGGAGTATAGAAGTCAAAACTTTAACCAACTGAGTATAATAAAGAATGGAATAACAAAAGAAATCACTATGCATGCGGTACTTCGCATAGACATGTTATTCCAATAGAATAATAAATAACGGAACTAGGTCAGGCGAAATTGGCACCGACAAGGTGTTCCAATAGAATAATAAAGAATGGAATAACAATAGAAATCACCATGCATGCGGTACTTCGCATAGACAAGTTATTCCAACAGAATACTAAATAACGGAACCAAGTCGATTTAAATTGCTAACCCACAAGATGTTCCAACAGAATAATAAAGCGAAACCGGTCCCACAGAAAGCGCGTAGTATTGAGGATATTCCAACAGAATAATAAAGATGGAACCAGGTCCGACGTAAAATGCACAGACAGGATATTCCAACAGAATAATAAAGAATGGAATAATAAAAGAATTTTACCAAGTATAGGGTAGCTCGCGTATACAGGTTATTCCAACAAAATAATAAAGAATGGAATAACAGAAGTTCTCTTCATGAATACAAAAGAAATAATACCCCTTACTATAAAAGAAACTTGATATCGGTGTAATGAAGTAGGAGAATACTTTTCTTCTTTCTCTCTATAGTTTCTCTCTCTAGAGTTTCAGTGAATTCGTAAGAAATAATGAAGGAATGGGCTTCTATTTATAGAAGAATTGACTAAATAGTAACCAATCCATGAAAAGTCCAGATTAATTTACTTTAAACGAACGGTCCAGATTGGTTTATAATAAAATATAATACATTCTATTTATAATCTAATAAAATGAATAACTTTATAAAAGTATTCTGTTTTATATAAAAAGATTTTACTATGCAAACACTATGCAGGCACTATGCAAACACTATGCATAATAATATATAATATATTCTAATTATTGTCTAATAAAGCGAGATAACTTTATAAAAGTATTCATTTTATATAAAAGATTATACTATTAGCCTAATAAAAAGAATAACTTTATAAAAGTATTACATTTTTATATAAAAAGCTTTTACATTTTATTACATTAATAATACTAATAAAACAAAACTTCATCATTATTATTATTATTCACACTATTAATCGACTGTGTCGCTTCTGGGAGAGAGGGGGCTTTTCAATAAGGATTTCTCCCTATTGGTGCGCAATTAGGTGACCAAACCTTTCCTTAGCAGAATTTCTAGACATCGTTAATATTGCAAATAATAATATTAATAACTCTATCATCTCAATTATTGATTTAATAATATATAAAATATAAATAATAATTGAATAAAAGCGAATGGCTTCTCACGTAAGCATCAATAATCAATACTGGTGTGCTACTATGCAACCACGCAGACATTCTTGTACTTTTACTACCGAGTAGTTCAACAGTATTAACGGTAAAACTTCCGCCGTTATTTTTAATAAAATATTTTTGTCGTTTTCTCAATCCAACAATAATTCTGTTGTGGGGTCCACCAATGATTGTGCCATCGTACGAATATTCCCTGTAAAATGAATATTCCCCGACCAATCGAATATTATATAATTTCTTGCGTACTTTGTAAAATTTATAAATATTACCCACAACTATAATATTATATCAATTTCACTCCATAATATTCAAAAATGATATTTATAGAAAATTCATCTTTATTCAAAAAGTTGAGGTCTTACACTTAGCTTATTACTCACCTTATTTGAGTTAATAATTAAAAATTATATCCAGGTTCAATACCCTTTCATACAACAAACAAAACTTAAACTTTATAACTCAACATTTATTAAACATCATACATTATTCGGAACCTTAAACATGGTTCAAATAATAATAATTCAGCCAAAGTGTATAAATCTTTAAGTATCACATCTGATTCATGTCTTTCAAGTAGCACATAACTTTACCTTGAATCTTTAACCTGCAAAAGTGGTTATTTTCAAGGTTGAGCTCGACATCCTAGCAAAATCTAACAGTTTTCATGCATCACATAGCACACAATAACATACATCTCATAAAAATTGGACTAACATAACATACATACTGCAGTTCATATAATAAGTTTAAAGATTGAGTTCATTACTTAATCAACGTAGTCATAATTTGACTTTAATGTTTCATACTTTCAATATATACATAACACATCAACAAAGATTTAAAATAGTTCATCATCAGGATCACATAGAAAATAGGAACTGAAAGACTTGCCTTGATCGTTGTTTACCAATAATAGTTTAACAGCTTACAGCTATCTGCACTTCACGTGCCCTACACAATTATATAATCATTCACATTAACTATTAGTCACATAGCAATGCATAGTAGTTCTAAAGTAATCTTTACTCTACATCTCATAACCCTTCTTATTATCAATACACAATATTCAATTTAATTGTGTTAACTTTCGACTTATATCTCACTATATTTCTTTTTAATAATACTCAAAATTCATTAAAGTGTTTAAGACTTGCTAGGAATCCTTATTGGTTTTATATTAACCCCATTTCATATCTTATAATCATTTCATTTGACTTAAAATCACTTTTTACGTTCATTAACACTTGTCACGATATTTCGACGTTCATTCGTCACACGCCCGATTTGTCTCTCTTGTGTGTGCTTAGTATGCTTATACAACTTATCTAATACATCATTTATTAATGTTAAGCATCATTATATTTACTAAAATTTAGTTTTATAACTTGGAACAACATCTTTTATCGTGAGAAGCACTACACTAGCGTACGTGCATGCCCGACGCCCTCCGATTGTCCCCAAAAACACAATAGTCCTAAAGATGACAATTTTTACCACTGTTCCCGACCTCAAATTGAATATTTTAAAGAATGAAAGTTGTATTCACATTCTTCCTCATTTCGGGTCATCTTGAATCTCTTCAATCGAAGTTCGTATGAAAAACGTTATGGCTATTTTAGTAAAAGAGGTCAAAACAGTCACACCGGACAACCCTAGAGCGTAATTGCATTTAATTAAGCCTTGGACCAAGATACAATTTGCGCTACAGAAGGCGCCAGCCCCAAAAGACTTAGGGCATAAAGGGTCTTATTCTCAATTAGCGAATCGGGACTTATAGTTTACTGTTCTTGCATATTTATAGGGTTAATTCCCCTTGCTACCAAATTCCTTATCGTGAGTTATTTCTTTTATTTTCTTTAATAGTTTAATCAGCTATTAAATCTCATAAAAATTTAATTTCTTCACACCAAAACACATAATTCAAAATATATACACCTCATAATAAAAATTTTAATTATTAAATTCTTATTTTAATAATTTATGAAAATTTAGGTTGTCACATTATATAGTGATCTATCATGATATATCATGGATCCATAACATCTAAGTGCATGAAAATGAAGTTTTAAAAACTGTCAAGAACCCTAGATTTATGGCCTGACAATCAAATGTCACAGGCCATAGATCCAAATCTGTTAATTGTTAGACTTGTTAGGTGTATCATTGTTGTAGTATGCTATGGGGAGAGTAAACTGGAAGTGGAATCATATCCATATCATATCCAGATTCCAAGTTATTAATGGTCAAACATGGTTGACCAGTCATGAATATGAGTTTCTGGAATACCCAAAAATTCTCCAGAAGTGTCTGACAACTTTTTGTTCTGCTTAGATCTTGTATGTGTTATGTGTTTAGCTTGTGTAAGTGTATCATTGGTATACCCTGGTATATGGACTATAGAAACATGACATCAAAACACCTAAACAATCAACAGGATTCAAGTTATTAGCAGTCAAAGTAGGTTGACGAAGCATAAAAACAGTTTTTTGGAATATCCAAAAAATTGAAGAACAACTTTTCATACAGGTTTTGACCAAGCCAAATCTTACTTATGTGATGTATTTAAGCTACCTAAGTATATTACTTTTGTAACTTGACATGTAAACTACAAGAGTGTGACATTTCAACGCCCAAGCAATACACAGAAATCAAGTTATTAAAGCTCCAAAGTAGATACTTAGCACTTACAGGGTTTCTAAGTAACCTAGAAATTTCGGAATGGGATAATACACTTTTTGGTCAATGTACTAGGGTTCGATTTTCATTGTGGTTACCGAAATTTTTTTTGTTGCAATCGAATAATTGTACACTCAAAAATTACAAAATGGTCATTATTTTTATTTTTCGTTAGAAAAAACGGACGGAATGCTGACTGTGCATATTGTCCGTTATTTTTGCTGATGTGGTCCGTTATTTTTGCTGACGTTGTCTGTTATTTTTGCTGACGTGGAGGGCATATATGCTTGGTAAAAATCTTCTTCAAGAAAATGTTGCTTAGGGGTCTCCAACTCTAGATCTCTCCAAACTAGAAACCTTATATTCCATCAAAAGCCACTAGACCAACTACCTATCATGTTAGAATTTATGTAACACTAATATTTAAACCACTTAGCATCGTTTCTATGCATGTAAAGATGAGATAATACACTTTTTGGTCACTGTACTACGAATTGTAATAATAATAATAATTGTAATAATTGTAATAATAATAATTATAATAATTATTATTGTAATAATAATAATAAATTTTAAATAATTAAAATAATAATAATAATAATAATTAAAATAATAATTATAATTAAAATAATAAAATTATAGAATAATAATAATAATAATAGAATAATATTAATAGAATAATATTAAAAAAAAACTCTCGAGTTACCGAGGCGAACAGGACTTACAAAATGACTCATTTTTGTTTTGTTATATTTTGTATGTATTGATATTGATATTGATATTTATTTATATATGTTATTGATGCAGATAAAAATAAAGTGCAAAATGAAAGCTAGAGGAGTTAAGGAGGTTTGCTACTGATGAAAAATAGTAATGCTTATTCTCAGTTTATTATCCTTTGGTTATAAATTAAGAGGATGCATAATAATTATTTAGTGATTTTATATAGCAAAATTTTCTTTTGGACATTGGAAAGGAATTAGTTCTAAATAAATAAAAATGAAATAATTATTAGTATAGATTTAAGAACGAAAACTTGTACATCTTAAGAAACTTCAGTCGAATTAAAGAGTATAATTAAAATAATAATAATAATTAAAATTTAAACAATAATAATAATTATTATTGTAATAATCTGATGACCAAAAAGGGATAATACAATCGTATTATTACAATAATAATAATAATAATAACTAAAATAATATTTAAAATAATAATAATAATAATAACTAAAATAATAATAATAATAATTTAAAATTTTGGCTTTCTGCTGATGCTACTTTAATATGAATTGTTTTACGTCAGGATATGAATTTTTGCTTTTTGCTTTCTGCTGATGCTGCTTTAATATGAATTTCTTTAATAATTTTAAATTTTATTGAGTAGGTAGTCAGGATATCCCTAAAATTTGTTTTATGTCAATATGAATTAATGCCTGCTGCAACATTTTCTTTGAATTTAAGTGACAACATCATGACTTGTCATAAAAGAAGATATTTAAAGCAGCATCAGCAGAAAGCAAAAATTTTAAATTATTATTATTACAATAATTATTATTATTAGTGGTATAAATATTAGTGTTACATAAATTTTAGCATGATAGGTAGTTGGTCTAGTGGATTTTGTTGAAAAATAAGGTTTCTAGTTTGGGGAGGTCTGGAGTTCGACACTCATGAGCAACATTTTCTTTAAGAAATTTGTTAAGGCAAGCCTTCTGCCCTCCACGTCAGCAAACCAGTCCACATCAGAAAAAAAAAATTGGAGTTTTATGCACATCAAGACTTAGTTAAATTTTTGGAATAAATCGAGCAGAATAATGACCATTTTGTAATTTTTGAGATTACGATTATTCGATTATAAAAAAAAGTTTGATGAACTACAATGAAAATGGTACCAAAGACAATTGACTAAAAAGTCTATTATCCCATTCCAAAATAGGCTTGTCAGTAACTTTGGATGCTTATATCTTCATGCTATGAAGTAGTTAGACCATGAAATTGGTTTGTACTTGTAGTATTACACTAGTACAACACCATTGATACACTCTCATGCTTTAAATCATAACCAGTTAGAAATTAACCATAGCTGTTCTTCATTGATGAAGAACATCAACTACGACAATTTTCGTCGATAAAGCCTATAGCGATAGTTTTAATAAACTTAATTAATTAATTTCAATAAATCAATAAAAAATAAATAAAAAATAATAAAAATTCATAAATGAGTTTAAAATTTATTTTAAGTTATAAAAATTAACTTTTGATAATTTGATATAAATATTTTAATTTATTTAAATATTAATGATATTAAATTTATTTAGTGATTATATTAAATAAATTAGTTAAAGATAATTTTAATATTTTAAAAATTATTTTAAATGATAATAAAGTGTTAGAAAATATTTTAAGTTATTATGAATAACTTTTAATATTTTGATATAAATTTCATTAATAACTTAATATTAATGATAATAAATTTATTTAATAATTATATTAAATAAATGATTTAAAATTATTTTATATTTTAATAATAATTTAAAAATGATATAAAGGATTTAAAAATATTTTAAGTTATAATAAATAATTTTTAATATTTTGATGAGAAATACATTAATATTTTAATATTAATTGTAATTATTTAAAATGGTTTTAAATGTTTTAAAAATCATTTAAAGGTGATATTATTATTTTAAAATATTTTGAGTTATTATAAATAATTTCTAATATTTTGTGAGGATTTCATTAATATTTAAAATTAATTAAGTATTAATGATAATGGAATTATTTAGAATTTAAATCATTTAAAAATGATATCAGTGTTTAAAAAATCATTATAACATATAATAATTATTTGAAAATTATTATAAGCTTCCGAAAAATATGATAAAGGATAATTTAATTATCTAAAACAATATTGAAGCTTTGGAATAGAGTTTTATTGAAAATAAACTCATTAATTATCTGATAAGGTAATCAGAATGCTGTATTGATACCGAAGTTCAACCAGACTAAAATAGTTTAACCTGATAAGTGTTTTTATAGGTTCTAAACACTGTTGTGACTACATGATTATGTGTCTTAGTTATATAATGACTTTAAATAACATTATTATGTGGTGTGATGTGTTACGCTAGTTGTGAGACCAATATTATTGATGATAAGTCTTTCAACAAAGCTAAATTAGATTGTATAGCAGTAGTCAGTGACCAAGGTATGTTTCCTAACTCAAACTTGAGTTATTATTTTTTAAGCATGTTAGTGGATAGTTATTGATGATTAATCCACATATATGATTATTGAATATTCACATTTATTGCAAGTTTCCTTAACTCAATCTCGAGTTATTATCTTGCCAGCATGTTAAGTGGGTAATTATTGTTGATTATTCTATATCTAAGATTATTATTGATCATTCATAATTATTGGAAGTTCATTAACTCAAATTTAGTTTTATATTTCAAAAGCATGATTGGTGAATAACTATTGTTGGTTGTTCACATCTATAATTATTATTGTTAATTGCACATAGTGCAATTTGTAAGACCCCAACTTTTATAAATAAAGATGAATTTTCTATAAATATTATTTTTGAATATTATGGAATAATTTGATATAATGTTATAGTTGTAGGTAACATTTATAAATTTTACAAAGTATGCAAGTGGTTATATTATATTCGATTGGTCGGGGAATATTCGGTTTAAAGGGGAATATCGCATACAACGACTCAATCATTAGTGGAACCCATAATGTAATTATTATTTCGGATTGAAAACGACAAAAATATTTTATTGAAATAATGGCGGAAGTTTTACTGGTTGATCTTTGTTGAACTACTCCTAGTAGTAAAAATACGATGTCGTGTGGTTGCATAGTAGCTACCGGTATTGATTATTGATGCTTATGTGAGAAGTCACTCGGTTTGATTCCATTATTGCCGATTAATAATATGAATTATTTTAGCGATAATGACGTTTTGTTTTATTCGTATTATTAACGTAATAAAAGCGAAACATCTTTTTATATAAAAGTAATACTTTATTAAAGTTATTTTATAAATAAAATATATTATATTTTATATGCATAGTGTTTTGCAGATAGTGTTGCATAGTGTTTGCATAGTAAAATGTTTTTATATAAATAGAATATATTATATTTTATTTAAAAGATTTTGCTTTAAATATGGACCGTCAGTTAAAGTAAATCAATCTGCACTGCTCATGGATTAATTACTATGCATTCTATTTTCCTATAAATGAAGCTCATTCCTTCATTATTTTCTTACGAATTCCTTTGAAACTCTGAGAGAGAAACTATAGAGAGAAAGAAGAAAAGTATTCTCGCTACTTCACTTTGCCAATATTAGGTTCTTCTAAGGTAGGGAATATTATTTGTTGTACCCGTAAGGGGTGTTATTCTTTTGTATTCATGAAGAGAACTTCTTTTGTTATTCCATTCTTATTTATTACATTGGAATAAACTCGTATACGTGGAATCCCTATACTTGGTGATCTTCTTCTTTTATTCCATTCTTTTATTATCCTGTTGGAACATCACATCGTGTGTTTACACCAGGATTCGATTAAAATCTTTATTATTATTACTGTTGGAACATCACATGCGTGTGTTTTACAGGACTGGTTAAAATCTTTATTATTCTCATTGGAACATCACATTCATGTGTTTTACACCGGACCGGTTAAAATCTTTATCATTCTCGTTGGAATATCCTATACGTGTGTTTTACACCGGATCCAGTTCTATCTTTATTATTCGTTAGAACATCACGCGTCGGTGTGAATTTCACCCGACTTTGGTTCCGTTATTATTATTCATTGGAATAACTTACATCTGCGGCAATACCGCATGCATGGTGATTTCTTTTGTTATTCCATTCTTTATTATACCCGGTTGGTTAAAACTTTGACTTCTATACTCCATGAAATTAGTAGAATATCCTTGATATTTGCGTTTCATCCAAAGATATCTTTCATGGAAATATTCTTACGATCATTCTTGAATTTTACTCTACAAAGCGATATCATGTTGACAGTTTGGATGTTATTAGTTCTGAATAACTTAATTCTTGAACTTGTTTTATTGAATTCTTATATCATTGTCATCATCCTCATGTTTATATTTTTTTTAAAGTCATCGTGGCACCTCAGAGAGCATGGATGGACTTGGTATGATTATGACTGTGGATTATTGATTGTAATCATGGTAGTAATGTTACAAATGATGTGGTAAAAGTCCTCGATTGGTAGTAGTGCATTGATGGACAATTGTTGGCATGATCATGACCATTAATGAATACACAACTATTCTTGGCCCGTAGTGCGGGAATAATTGTGGTCGTGATACTAAAGAATATCCTTGGTAGTAGAGTGCGAGGGGTGATTCGATGATGTGGATTATTTATTAAAGTCGAGTCTCTCATTTATAATGATGATGAAAAACCTTTTAAATCATAAAAGATAGTAGATTTTATTTTCTACTTGACTCTTTTAATGGATTGCTTGTTCCGCAGATTAAACTTGATGTTTATTATATTTTATCGGTTTAACAATGTTGAAGGCTATTGATAATTTATTCGCATTATCTTAGTCATAATATTTCTTCTTGGGCTAGTTGAGCTCACCCTTTCTTTCTTTATTCTCTTCGTGAAATGAGAACATATTTGGGACGAGTCTGGGAGCGGAGTAATGGTCGAGAGGATAACATTAGTAGTCCTCACTATTCTGTGAAATAGTGTGATAATAATTGTAATGAGGACTCCTTTTGAGTTTGTATAATATCTAGTAGACAATATTTGTATTCAAACTCACAGTTTATGTCGTATTGTACACGACAGTTATATTAGTAAGTTGTATTTAAATTCTGTACCATGTATCTGACTACCCAAGATGGGTGATGTATACCTAATTTTGGGGGCGTCACACAATTGATTTCTATTTATTATTAAACAGTTTATGAGCTATGTCTCAGCTAATTGTTTTGGCAAGACTTATATTTGTTAAAGCATGAGTGTATAGTATTTGAACTAAGTTATTATTGAAAGATCAATGTCAATTATTTTGGCTAGATCAATATGGATATTATCTGTTGAAATCTTTAGCATTTCCTTAAAAGTAATCCAAACCATATTGTTGTGGTATGGACTCATGATGTAAGACTGAGATGAACAAACTTTATTGTCGTAAAACGACCCATGCGCTATTATTAAGTACGCATAATATAGGGAACAAAGGAGTTGGCCGCTCCAGGTATTTGCAGAGAGTTATAATTTAGTTTTTATAACTAACTTATAATCCCGAGGTAATTCATTATTGAATGTTTGATAATTCCTCTATTAGTTCATTATCTGATTGTGATCACTCAGCATAAAATCTAGGAATATCCCACTTTATTATTGCAGTAGTATTATCTCTTGATAATCAATTGAACATTATTGAAACTTCGAAAGAATTCTAATCTTTCATCATTAAATTGTTATTTAGCATGAAATTTGATAAAGTCTTGTTATTGATAAATAATTTATTCAGCTACTTCGAAGTCCTTTGAACATTATTGAAGTACTATCGAATCTAGACTCTAATATTCTTGATTCATATCTCTTATTGTACACTTTAACTTGCAGAGCAAACTCGTTGCTCACTCTTGTTTAAATATAACATTTCAACTAAGGTCGAGATAGCAGGAGGGTCAGAGAAGAATAAGGGCGAGGGCAGAGTACATGAGTAGTTATTATAACTTTAATTATTATGTTGCTATATGTAAACCTTTTTGTATATCGGAAGGTATGTAAGTTATGTTAAGGTTAGATGTAAAAATCCATGATTTTTAATTGTAATTCAAAATATTTATTGAGTTATATAAATATTTTAATTGAAGTGTTTATTAATTGAATAAATATTTGTTTAAGGTGATTTGATTTGATTAGTTATTTGTTAAATAAATAATTTATGAGTTAAGAAAATTGATCATCTTGAGATAATATTCTCATTTAATTTAATAATTAAGTTAGAGAGTTTATAATGATTAAATGAATTATTATAATAATATTTTAATGTGAATTTGTAATTAAAATGATGTGTTAGTTGATTAAATAAAATTATAATTATAAAAAAATTATAATTATGTCTTATTGATTTATGTGGTGAATTAATTTAATAAATTGTTATTAGAATTAATTAAATTGAATATTAAAATTTAATTAATTAAAGTGTGACCATAAACTATACTATAAATGAGTTATTAAAATAGGTTAAAGGAGGTTAATTCAAAGTATTTGCCAAAAAAGGCATAATTAATGCATATTAAGTCTATAATTTAAATATGTTTTACCAAAAAAAGCATAAGATTTAATTGGTTAATTTTTAAGGTAGTTAGCCAAACAAGCCTTATGGCTTTTAATTTTCAAATAAAATCTAACTGATATCAGTTATACATATATTTATATTATATAATTAAAACCTATATTATTACCTATACGTTATATTTTAGTACGTAAGTTAGAATAGAGAAGAAGAACACAGAAGAAGAAAAAGAAGAAAAAATTGAGAGAGAATTTGAGAGAATTCTAGAGAGGTTTTGAGAGAAGAATTGGGGAAAAGAAAGCTTGTTGATCAAAGGGAAAGTTATCATCTTCTAGAAAACAAGGTATCATATTACTCTTTTTCATTTCTTTAAAGTTATAGTTTTATTCTCTTCCAAAATACTCTGTAAAATCTTTGTAGGAGATGAATTATTTGTTATATGTAGTTGGTTGTTATAAAGTTGTTTTCATAAGTTTCTAGATGAGTTAATTTATGTTATGTATTTATTTGTGAAGGAAACCATATTACAGTGAATTGGTATGAATATATATGATTATGGCTTAGTTTAAAGTGAAATTGAGGTTTAATTATTTGTTTAATATATATATTGACTATTGATTTTGAAAGAGGATGAATAAACATAAAAAATGTATTTTGAATTAACTATTTTGGTTGAAAAATAAAATCACAATGATGATTTTCACTAAAAAAATGTCAAAATTGAAATTTTATCAAAAATAGTGAAATTAGATGTTTTAAATTTGATATTTATGTTGTTATATGGGTAAAATCATGTTAAGAGTCCTTAAATTTTGTTTATGTGAAGTTTGTATATGTTTTATGTGTTAATTCAGTTGTTAGAAAGTAGCTTCCAGGCCAAAATTGGCTTTGTTCATCATTCTTTGAAGTTGGTCAAGGAGGATCAGTAGTTGTTCGGTCTTGTGGCTTGACCAACCTTTCGTAATTTTTGCGTCGCAACGCCAAACATTGGCTTGTGCCTCTCGCTTGTGGCGCCAATACGTCACGTCATAGCCAAGCATTGTCTTATACCTCGCAAGAAGATATATTGCCGTAAATGAAGCGAAGTTATTCGAATGGTCAGACATTGTGTTTTAGTTACACAAAGTCTGAAAAAAATTGTTATGATTTAATAGAAGGACTATTAAGATATGATTTCAGTATTACTATACTAAGAATGAACATATTTTTAATATGCTACTAGTTTTATTACTAATGTGATTAAAAATAAAACCTTAAATGATGTAAATACGTATTTATATATAGAGTGTTGGTAATGACTAACTATGTCATGATATTATGTGTAAAGGATATTATGAATCGAATTGTTACAGTTTAACTTACACGCAAGGCAAGTTTTCTAACTCTACCTTTTCGTTGAGCAAGTTTCTTACTCTACTTTGTTATTATTGTATTTACCCTATCTCAATTACAACTATGCAAGTTTCCTAAACTTTATTCTTATGTTGAGTAAGTTTCTTGTATCTAATTTGTTTATGATGATACAAGCTCTCTAAACCTTATTCTGATATTGATCAAGTTATTCTTGTTTTTAACTTAGTATTTAGCGTACAAGTTTATATATTCTGATATACTAATGTTTAACAAGTTTATCATCAATTTACTATTTGTTATGTATGCTTAGTACTCAATTTTAAATATCCTTGGCTTATTATTGTTCAAGTAAGACATGTTATGATTATTCATTGTTTATGCTCTTAGATTATTCCTAAAGCATGACCTTGTTATATAATGTTGATTAACTTATGGTTTGTCCCATAGCATAATACTATCACCTTTTTATTCATGTAATCCTTAGTTGATGTTCGTTAAACCTAAATTACCTTGAAACTTATCCAAACCAAACTTACTTTGTTGTGGACTTGTATTTTAAATGCTGAGATGAACAACCCTATTATTAGGGGATAATTTACGCATAGCGTTGAAATGTTTGTGCACAATACATTGTACGAAGGGCTGATCCCCTAAGTAGGAGGAGTCTTATAGTCTTATGACTATTAAAGTTTAAGTTGAAAGATTACTTATAACTATGGACATAGTTCGTGGTCTGACGACCCCCAGATATATGTACATTTCAGAATTTATTTGTCATTAATAGAGCATATTGTTCAGTTCTATTAAGCCTATTATTTGGCAAATGTTGTAAAGTTTTATTCATTTGTTATTTCAGGTGAGCCTTGTTTGCTCACTCTTGCTTATATAATTATTACAGCTAAAGTTGAGATGGTCGATGTACCTAGCACCAGTAAAGGAAAAGAAAAGATGAACAAGTATTGAAGACTTGTAATCATGTTGACATTTTGTTGTTAGACTTTATTTTAATTATTGCAATGAAATTATTTAGTTTTCCGCATATGATGTTTGTATTTGAAGGTTAAATAACCTGGGAGATTTTTATTAATGTAATCCTTTATGGGAAGGTTTATTATTCAATTTTATTATGATTGGGTAGTTAGACATGAATGTTTTTATTAAGTGAACACCAAATCTTGAGGGAATGAAGTACCTGGATTTGGGGGTGTCACAAGTTGGTATCAAAGCTTTAGGTTATGAACCTTAGGTGTGGGAAAAGCCTTAGGAAGTAACCTTTGAAAAGATAGTGGTAATAAACTCTTATCGAGTTTCAGGGAAGAAGTAATAAAACACTTATGTGCTTATGTGATTACAAACTATGTGTTCGTGAGTGTCGAGTAGTAATGATTAGTAATTAAAACTTAAAATTTTTTGTTGTCAGGATGGCTAATGTAGGAGAATCCAGTCAGTTTAGGGAGGAAGGATCCCAGATACCTAGAAAGGAGGAGTCTCGTGACATTCAGGTGGTTTGGGAACAACTCATCGCCTTGCCGGGAGTCGACTCAGATTGCATCGATAGTGGTTCAAAGGGGGAGGTGTACTGATGAGGATGATGATGTAGAAACGGATGAGGAGGATCCCGTTGAGCTGCCACAGTCGAATAAGGATGAGGAGGACGAGGAGGAAGAGATTCCACTTAACTCGATCGCTGCTCATATGTACGATGAAGTCTACGACCACAATGTGGAACTTCAGGATACCGTCGAGGAGTTGAGAGAGATAGTAGCTGAAGAATAGACATCAATGGCACAGAAGGATGACGTGATCCAGGATCGAGGGGAATGTCTGAATAATGTTGAAGAGAAGCTGGTCCACACTGAAGAAGAGAATGAAGAAATGACAGCGGAGATTACAGAGCTGAAGAACAAGTTGAAAGAGGAATCTACTAAGAGGGAAATAGCCGAAGACGCGTACGAGGAAGCTTATCAACGAGTCGGAATAGCAGAGAGAGACGCGCAAGCAAAGAGGATGAAGATGGAGGAGATGAATAACGTACGTTTTTAACACCGTGATTAATCGAGCTCAAGATCAGGTCATGGGTTATCCGATTCAGTTCAAGACACTTCCATCATTCATATTAGACCGCAGAATAATGTTCTAGATTATGGAGGAAGAGCGTCGTATGGCTGCATAGTATCTTAGTAGGACATCGTAGGGAATGTACCTGATACGCGATTAATAAAATGTTAAATAATATGTAAATCCCTAGTGATATGTAACCTATGAGATATGATGATGATGTTATCCTAGAACTTTAGTAGTTCAGGAAAGTAATGTACATAGCAGTGATGCTATTTCTCTTATGTTTTCAAAAAGATTATGAATGAATAAAAGTTGTTTTTTTTATTCAAAGTGTTATGTGTTATGTGATGATCTGTTATGGGGTGTAAGTTATGTAGAAAATACTTAAAAGAATTGAGTAATAATATAATGAGTATATTTTAACAGAAAGTGCCTCCAAGATGTCAACCCCGACAAAGAACCCCTGAGGGATCTACCAATAACAACAATGCTGAGGCTAACCCAGTTCAGAAGCTAGTGACGTTACTAATGGGTGCACTGCAGAATCAACCGCAGAATCAAGCTGTGACATTTAAAGACTTCAAGGCAGTTGGACCACCTGAATTCCGTGGGTCCATGAATCCAGTTGAGGCACAGACCTGGATCATGGAGATAGAGAAAGAATTTGATATAGATAGAGTAGGTGAGAATCAGAAGACTGCTTTTGCAACATTCATGTTGAAAGCAGAGGCTAGTTATTGGTGGCAAGCCAATAAGACTCAAGGAGGATAAGGCGTGATGACTTGGGATAGGTTTAAGGAGATATTTGTCGAGACTTATTTCCCAGAGAGTTCGAAGAATCAGATGGAGGTGCAGTGTTTAGAACTGAAGCAGGGATCAATGAAGGTGTCAGAATATACCGAGAAATTCAACGAGTTAGCGAGGTTTGCGCCATATCAAGTCAACACAGATGAGCACAAGGCTAAGAGGTTTGAACAGGGATTGAAACCCTGGTTGTACAGTAGGGTCTCCCTGTTCCAGCTGAAGACATTCGCAGCGGTGCTTGAGAAGGCAATTCTCACTGAGGGTGGAGGCGAGGCTATGATAAAGTACAATCAAGAACAAAGAAAGAAGAAGGCTGAGGGTGAAGGTAAGAATGGTAGTGGTAGTGGTGGAAATGGTAGCATTAACCTGAAGAGAAAATGGAATGGAAATGTGGGTGTTGGAAACCAGCAGGGTAATCAGCAGAAGAAGAAGTTTGAAGCATGTGTTACATACAGAAAGTTTCATACAGGTGTGTGCTTAAGGGGGAAGCGTGTATGCTTTAATTATGGCCAGGAGGGTCACATTGTCCCAAATTACAATCAACCCAAAAAGAATATTTGCTACACGTGCGGGTCAAATGATCATTTTGCCCATGAGTTCCCTAAGAAGAAAGCTGAAGAGACAACGGGAACCAAGGGAGGTAGCAGTGGAGGCACATTGACCATAGCGGGACCAACATCATCAAACAGACCCACGGCTAGAACCTTCAACATGACTGTGTAGGACGCAGTGCAATCAAAAGATGTTGTGTCAGGTATTGTCCCAATCAATGATATTGCGAATATAAAAGTGATTCCTGTTAGGTTCGTATACAAGAATTATAGGGTGAACATTAAGGGAAATGTTATGATGGTAGATTTAATTCCAATAAAACTTGGAGAGTTTTATGTTATTTTGGGAATGGATTGGTTGTTCAATTATGGAGAGATAATTGATTGCCAAAAGAAATGTGTAAATCTTATGACTCTGTCAAAGGTAGTTTTCTATAGTAGCAAATTGTCCAGACAAACAAGGTGTTTGATGGTTATGCAGACCAAGAAGTTATTGAGTCAAGGCTGTGTAGGGTACTTAGCTTACATAGTTGATACTCAAAAGAAGAAGGGTGTGAAACTGTAGAAGATACCAGTGGTTAGGGATTTTGTAGATGGGTTTCCAAAAGATTTTCTAAGACTTCCGCCTGATAGAGAGATCGAGTTCGTGATCGACTTAGTACCAGGAACTGCTCCAATATCGAAGGCCCCGTACAGAATGGCTCTGGTGGAAATGAAGGAATTGATGGTACAACTGCAAGAACTATTAAATAAGAAGTATATTCAACCGAGCGTATCACCGTGGGGAGCGTCGGTGTTATTCGTGAAGAAGAAGGATGAGTCAATGCGTCTTTGCATTGATTATAGGGAAATAAACAAAGTCACTATTCAGAATAAATATCCATTGCCAAGGATAGATGACTTGTTTGATCAGTTAAAGGGTGCTAGATATTTCTCGAAAATAGATTTAAGAAGTGGGTATCATCAACTGAAAGTAAGGAAGGATGATGTACCAAAGACGACATTTCGAACTTGGTATGGACATTATGAATTTTTGGTGATGTCTTTTGGTTTGACAAACGCCCCTGCAGCGTTCATGGATTTGATAAACAGGGTGTTTAAACCATTCCTAGATAAGTTTGTGGTGGTATTCATTGATGATATTTTGGTGTATTCAAAATCTCAAGAAGAACACGTGGAACACTTACGTCTGATGCTAGAGACACTAAGAAAAGAAAAGTTATACGTAAAATTCTCTAAATGTGAATTTTGGATGGAACGTGTACAATTTCTTTGGCATGTGATTGACAAGGATGGCATTTCAGTGGATCCATCAAAAGTTGATGCAGTAATCAATTGGGAACAACCAAGGACACCTTCAGAGGTGAGGAGTTTCTTGGGACTGGCCGGCTATTATAGATCGTTTATTCAAGATTTTTCCATGATTGCCACTCCGTTGATAAATTTGACGAGAAAAGCTGTAAAATTTGTTTGAACGAAAAAGTGTGAAGAGAGTTTTAAGGAATTGAAGAAGAGGCTCAGTGTGGCACCTGTGTTGTCATTACCAGATAATACAGGAAACTTTATCATGTATAGCGATGCTTCATATAAAGGATTAGGTTGTGTCCTTATGCAGAACGGCAAAGTCATTGCGTATGCATCGAGGCAATTGAAAGACTACGAGAAAGGGTATTCGACTCATGATTTAGAGTTGGTGGCAGTAGTATTTGCTCTGAAGATATGGAGACACTATCTCTATGGAGAGAAATGTGAGGTCTACACAGACCATAAGAGTCTGAAGTATATTTTCACACAGAAAGACCTAAACATGCGTCAAAGGAGATGGATGGAATTAATAAAAGATTATGATTGTGAGATCTTTTATTATCCAGGCAAAACAAACGTGGTTACAGATGCCTTGAGTAGGAAGGGTCATGAAAAGTTGATGTTGTTAACCAACCAGTAGGAGCTCATTTCAGCAATGGAAAGACTAGAGTTGGAAATCAAATTTCCAAAAGAAACAGATAAAAGATTGTTCCAGATGGAAGCTAGTTCAACTTTAGTTGACAAGGTGAAGAATGCTCAACTACAAGATGAAGAATGTGGAAAGATTAAAGAGAAAGTGGTTGAGAGGGGTGAAGTGAAATACAAGATCGATATTAAAGGGTTATTAAGATTCAAGGGAAGAATTTGGGTTCCAATAGTACCAGATATTAAAGAATAAATCTTGATCGAAGCTCATAATTCAAGATACTAGATTCATCCAAGAAGTACGAAGATGTATCAAGATTTACGACGTCATTTTTGGTGGCCAAACAATGAAAAGAGATGTCGCAAAATGTGTCACAAAATGTTTGACATGTTTTAAAGAGTCAAGGCGGAGCATTAAAGACCAAGCGGATTACTTCAACCGTTGGAAATACCGGAATGAAAGTGGGAACACATCAGAATGGATTTTGTGGTGGGTCTTCCAACTACTCAGAGAGGATGCGATGCGATTTGGGTGATAATGGACAGACTGATAAAATCAGCACACTTTTTGTCAACAAAGATTAGGTGCAATCTTGATCAGTTGGTAAGGTTATACGTTACAGAGATCGTTTTGAGGTATGGAGTGCCAGTGTCAATTGTGTCAGATAGAGATCCGCGATTCACGTCAAACTTTTGGAAGAGACTACAAGAATATATGGGAACACGGTTGAGAATGAGTACGGCATATCATCCGCAAACAGATGGCCAAAGAGAATGAACAATCCAAACATTGGAAGATATGCTTAGGGCATGCATCAAGGATTTCAAAGGGAGCTGGGAAGAACATTTACCATTGGTGGAATTTGCCTGCAACAACAGTTACCACGCCAGCATCAGCATGCCGCCTTATGAAGCATTATATGGCAGGAAATGCAAAACTCCACTGTGCTAGGAGGAAGTCGGTGAACGTCAACTATTAGGACCGGAACTGGTACAACAAACTGCTGAGGTTGTCAAACTCATCAGGACAAGATTGGTGGCTGCTCAAGACAGACAAAAGAAGTATGCTGATCAACACAGACAAGATTATGCATTCGACGTAGGAAATTATATATTCCTAAAAGTTTCTCCTTGGAAGGGGGAAATTCGTTTCGATAAAAAGGGAAAGCTATGCCCGAGGTTTATTGGACCCTTCGAAGTGCTGCGAAGAGTAGGAGAGGTGGCTTATAAGGTAGCTCTACCTCTAGAGTTAGAAAATGTTCACAATGTTTTTTATGTTTCGGTGTTACAACATTATAAACCCGATTATAAGCACGTGATCGAGTACGAACCATTGCAGTTTGAGAAGGAGTTGTCCTATAAAGAGAATCCTATCCAGATAGTCGACAGGAAAGAACAGGTGCTCAGGAATAAAGTAATACCTTCCATGAAGGTGATATGGAGGAACCACAATGCTAAAGAAGCTACGTGGGAACTCGAAGAGAAAATGATGAAAGATTACCTTGAGTTTGTTTAATCTGTGTCTTCGATTCCGGGGACATAATCTTTGTAAGTAAGGAAGAATGTGACGAATGGTTTTTTTTTTTTGAGTTGTGATTCTGGGGACAGAATCCTGCTAAGGAGGGAAGGATGTAACAATCCATAATTTTAAATTTTAATTCAAAATATTTATTGAGTTATATAAATATTTTAATTAAAGTGTTTATTAATTGAATAAATATTTGTTTAAGGTGATTTGATTTGATTATTTATTTATTAAATAAATAATTTATGAGTTAAGAAAATTGACCATCTTGAGATAATATTCTCATTTAATTTATTAATTAAGTTAGAGAGTTTATAATGATTAAATGAATTATTATAATAATATTTTAATGTGAATTTGTAATTAAAATGATGTGTTAGTTGATTAAATAAAATTATAATTATAAAGAAAATTATAATTATGTCATATTAATTTATGTGGTGAATTAATTTAATAAATTGTTATTAGAATTAATTAAATTGAATATGAAAATTTAATTAATTAAAGTGTGACCATAAACTATACTATAAAGGATTTATTAAAATAAGTTAAAGGAGGTTAATTCAGTTTTTTTCCAAACAAGGCTTAATTAATGCATATTAAGTCTTTAATTTAAATATGTTTTACCAAACAAGGCATAAGATTTAATTGGTTAATTTTTAAGGTAGTTAGCCAAACAAGCCTTATGGCTTTTGATTTTCAAATAAAATCTAACTGATATCAGTTATACATATATTTATTTTATATAATTAAAACCTATATTATTACCTATACGTTATATTTTAGTACGTAAGTTAGAATAGAGAAGAAGAACACAGAAGAAGAAAAAGAAGAAAAAATTGAGAGAGAACTTGAGAGAATTCTAGAGAGGTTTTGAGAGAAGAATTGGGGAAAAGAAAGCTTGTTGATCAAAGGAAAATTTATCATCTTCTAGAAAACAAGGTATCATATTACTCTTTTTAATTTCTTTAAAGTTATAGTTTTATTCTCTTCCAAAATACTCTGTAAAATCTTTGTAGGAGATGAATTATTTTTTATATGTAGTTGGTTGTTATAAAGTTGTTTTCATAAGTTTATAGATGAGTTAATTTATGTTATGTATTTATTTGTGAAGGAAACCATATTACATTGAATTGGTATGAATATATATGATTATGGCTTAGTTTAAAGAGAAATTGAGGTTTAATTATTTGTTTAATATATATATTGACTATTAATTTTGAAAGAGGATGAATAAAAATAAATAAGGTATTTTGAATTAACTATTTTGGTTGAAATATAAAATCACAATGTTGATTTTCACTGAAAATGTCAAAAATTGAAGTTTTATCAAAAACAGTGAAATTAGATGTTTTAAATTCGATGTTTATGTTCTTATATGGGTAAAATCATGTTAAGATTCCTTAAATTTTGTTTGTGTGAAGTCTGTATATGTTTTGTGTTAATTCAGTTGTTAGAAAGTAGCTTCTAGGCCAAAATTGGCTTTGTTTATCTTTTTTACGAAGGTTTGGTCGCCGAGGAGTGTAGTTCAGCGCGCTAGCCATGGGCTCAAAGATCGAAATTCCTCACGCAAGCATGATGCAGTATAGCATGTATCACGCTTAAGCATTGGCTTATGCCTCACGCAGCAGTGCCAACATCACGCCGTAATGCCAAGAATTGGCTTGCGTCTCATCTTGACAAAAGCTAGCGCGCCTCGCCATGTCACGGTCCTTAGTGTAAAGCTGTGGACCCAAGAACGAAGTTAGCGAGAATAATGGTCGACGGTGTGTTTTAGTTACACAAAGTCTGAAAAAAATTGTTATGATTTAATTGAAGGACTTTTAAGATATGATTTCAGTATTACTATACTAAGAATGAGCATATTTTTAATATGCTACTAGTTTTATTACTAATGTGATTAAAAATCAAACCTTACATGATGTAAATACGTATTTATATATATAGTGTTGGTAATGACTAATTATGTCATGATAATATGTGTATAGGATATTATGAATCAAATTGTTATGGTTTAGCTTACACACAAGGCAAGTTTTCTAACTCTAACTTTTTGTTGAGCAAGTTTCTTACTCTACTTTGTTATTATTGTACTTACCCTATCTCAATTACAACTACGCAAGTTTCCTAAACCTTATTCTTATGTTGAGTAAGTTTCTTGCATCTTATTTGTTTATGATGATATAAGCTCTCTAAACCTTATTCTGATATTGAGCAAGTTATTCTTGTTTTTAACTTGTTATTTAGCTTGCAAGTTTATATTTTCTGATATACTAATGTTTAACAAGTTTATCGTCAATTTAGTATTTGTTATGCATGCTTAGTACTCAATTCTAAATATCCTAGCTTATTATTGTTCAAGCAAGGCATGTTATGATTATTCATTGTTTATGGTCTTAGATTATTCCTAAAGCATGACCTTGTTATATAATGTTGATTCACTTATGGTTTGTCCCATAGCATAATACTATCACCTTTTTATTCAACTAATCCTTAGTTGATGTTCGTTAAACCTAAATTACCTTGAAACTTATCCAAACCAAACTTACTTTGGTGCGGACTTGTATTCTAAATGTTGAGATGAACAACCCTATTATTAGGGGATAATTTACGCATATTGTTGAAATATTTTTGCACAATACATTGTACGAAGGGCTGATCCCCTAAGTACGAGGAGTCCTATAGTCTTATGACTGTTAAAGTTTAAGTTGAAAGATTACTTATAACTATGGACATAGTTCGTGGTCTTATGACCCTCAGATATATGTACATTTCATAATTTGTTTGTCATTAATAGAGCATATTGTTCAGTTCTATTAAGCCTATTATTTGGCAAATGTTGTAAAGTTTTATTCATTTGTTATTTCAACTGAGCCTTGTTTGCTCACTCTTGCTTATATAATTATTACAGCTAAAGTTGAGAAGGTCGATGTACCTAGCACCAGTAAAGGAAAAGGAAAGATGAACAAGTATTGAAGACTTGTAATCATGTTGACATTTTGTTGTCAGATTTTATTTTAATTATTGTAATGAACTTATTTAGTTTTCCACATATGATGTTTGTATTTGAAGGTTAGATAACCTGGGATATTTTTATTAATGTAATCCTTAATGGGAAGGTTTATTATTAAATTTTATTATGATTGGGTAGTTAGACATGAATGTTTTTATTAAGTGAACACCAAATCTTGAGGGAATGAAGTACCTGGATTTGGGGGAGTCACATTAGAAAACTTGGGATATTTTATTAATTATATTAATTAATGGTTTGTATGATGTAATTTCATAAATGAATGGGTAGTTAGATGTGATATGTATGATGGATCGTGAGCACCAAACTCGAGGTTAGGGAACCTATATTTGGGGGCATCGCATGCATAATGAAAGATTAGGGTTAGAGAACTTGCTCAATTGAATAATAGATTCAAGAAACTTGCATAACGTAATAGTAAGGTTAGGAGACTTGCATAAGTACAACAAAATAACGGTGAAAAGAAAACCTTGCTGAATAATAAAGTAGCAAAGGTTAGGGAACTTGCCTCTTGCACAAGCTATACAATTACAACTCACGTACTCCAATATCCTACACATACCATTAGGATTATCACATCAATTAGCTACATACACATTATCCTCATAAATTCAATTCTCATCTTAGTTAAGTTATAACCTTTAGTTTAAGGTTTAACCATATTAATCAACCACATAACACAAATCTAAAAACTCACTAAAATATAACATAAGACTTTTAGCATCCAAATCACATTCTCAACTCTTACAACGTTGAGTTTCAATCTAATATAACTTATTATTAAATACTATATTTCTTCTTAGTCATGCTCGAAATTCATTAAAGTGTTTAAGTCTTATGAGGACTCCTTATTAGTTTTATATTAACACCATTCCATATCTTATAATGTTCATTTTAATGGAATTGAAACACTTTTTACATTCATTAAAACTTGTCACGGCATTTCGACGTTCATTCGCCACACGCCCATTTCGCCTCTCTTGTGTATACTTAGTATGCTTATACATCTTATCTAATACATCATTTAATAATTTTAAGCATCATTATACTTCATAATATTCATGTTTTATAATTTAGAACAACATCTTTTGTGACAACCCAAAAATTTAGAAGATCTTGAATGATTAAATTAAAGATCTTGAATGATTAAATTAAAAGTTAAAGAATAAAACCTAGAGTGAAAATAGAGGAATGATTTAAAATTTTTAATGAAAAACCTATATGGTTTACTATTTGAATAGAATTGAGAAAATAAGGGTTATAAAATTCAAAACCTAGAATGAAATTATATTTGGATGCATCGTGTGATTAAATAAATAAATATATTAAGTATATATATTTATTTATTATATAAAGAAAAAAAATAAAGTTACATAACCTAATTATACATTAGGTATGTGGATTAAATAACCTAAAGAGTTATTTTTATTTAGCGATCCTAGTATTTAATTATATACTAGTGACCTAATTTAAGAGATTTACTGGATCGTGTCTTCAACTATTGAATTATTTGTATGAATATTGTGAGTAAGTGAATATGAATATTATGTGATTGGTTTATATTTGTTTATTATATAAACAAATAAAATAAACTAATGTAATCCTAATTATATATTAGGAATGAAGAATTGAATAACTTAAGGGTTATAGGATGAGAGAATATAGTATTTAAAATATATACAAATTCTAAGAGATTTATTTTATATATCTCAATTAATTAATTTTATAACCTAATTAAAGTAAGTTTAATTGGGTTAAGAAATTAAATGTGCATGAGCAATGATTTAAATTATAATTGAGGAAATGAAAATCCTAATTAAATGATTAGGGTAGAATAGAATAAAAAAGTGTTGGACTATGATAATTTTTCATAGCCCAAAGAATTAAATTTAAAGCCCAAAAGATTATTTATGAGAAGCCCAAAACATCAATTATAATGGCCCAAATTTGTAGCCCAATAAGAGAGAGGGAACTTTAGACATTTTGTATACTAGATATTACATAAAACAAAAACTAAACTTGGTAAAAATTGGCCACTTGGCCGGATTTACAAGGAGAGAAAAAAGGGAGTGCATGTCATCATGCTAAGGCACAAGTTTGCAAAAGATAATTACAAATCAAGCTAGGTGGCATTTATTTTATGAAGCCACTTTGTTTGTTAATCTCCCACATATATCAATGTGGTGATTAATGAGAGAGAGAATGTGGTGGAGAGAAAAGGTGGAGCATGTCATTCATTTTCCAAGCCACATGTTCAAATGATATTTCCAATTAAGCTAGGTGTCATTTTATTAAGGAACCACCTTACCCAATAATCTTCCACATATTTATGTGATGATTAAGTGTGAGAGAAAGAGAGAATGTGGTGGAGGAAAAAGAGGCCACATATGGCCGGATGTTTTTGTGGAAAAGAAAAGGAGGATGAGTATAGATATTTGTTATATAACTATATCTAATAACAAGTTATCTTGGTTTCTTTCTCTTTCATCCCTTCTAATTAGCTAACATAAGAAACTAAAAGAGGGAGAGAGAAAAAGGAGGTTCGGCAGCCATAGAGGGAGAGGAGAGAGAGTTTTCTTCTAATTTTTCTAACTCCATAGCCATCTTGGGAAGAAGTAGAAGAAGGGGAGCATAAAAATCAAAGGTATAAATACCTTTTGTTATGTATTTTTGATTATTGTAAATCAAAACTTGGATTTATGTTTCTAAAATCAAAAACCATGAACATACTTGTTAATGAGTGTTTCATGTTTAGATATACCCATATTAGGTGTTGTTTTGGTTGGAAATCAAAAGTAAAGATAGGTGATTTTTCTAGTATATAAGCCATAAATTTTGATGTACTTTGGATTTCCACCGTTTTTGATCTACACCTTTTTCTTGCAATCCATCAAAGAGAGGTGCTAGATATGTAAGTTAACTACTAAACCCAAGTGGTAGCACTCAAAAATGTTGAGTACACAAGCCATAGTGACTATTTTAGCAAAAATAGTTTCATCGATAAAAAGGAAAAATAGACTATTTTTGAACAGTCAATGCCAAGGGTAGTTTCATCATTTTTTTGACATTCAAAAATTCTGAAAAAATATGAGATGATAATATGATGAGTTATCTTTCAAGCCCAAGTGGAATCACCGAAAAAGGAGTTTTATATTTCCGCATGGATTAATTTTAGCAAAGTTAGAAAAAATGAAAATTTTGAAAAACAAACTGCCCAAGAATTTGTAAGAGCTGTTTCGGCAACTTAATTAATGAAATAAATCCAGGAATTTTGGGAAATGAAAATATATGGTATAAAGTACCTCCTGTCCAAAAATGATTCTGACTTAAAATGACCAAGTTATGGCCATTTCAACTTTTAGGATTTTCCAACGAAAATGGTTATAACCGGAGTTCTATAACTCTGATTGCCATGAAATTTAAATTGGAGATTCACGTTAACACGTATAAGATTATGTCAAGAGATGAGAATTTCAGGAGTTAAGCATGATAAAGCTAATTTCTTAAGCTACACACCAAAAATGATTTTTGAAAAATACTAAAGGAAGTTGAAAAATTATGGAAAAATACTTTTTGTGTATGAAATGTATGTATATATGTTTGGACAAAAGATAGAAAAATAATAAGTTAATTTGGTATTTTCGTGAAAAGGATAATGAATCCAGCTTGCTGGAATAAAAAATTTGATGAATCCAGTTTGTTGGATTGAAAGGCAGTTTACTGAATTGGAAATATGTTGAATCCAACTTGCTGGATTGCAATTTGGTTGCTGGATTTGGAATCCAGTTTACTGGATTCCAATTTAGTTTGTTAGATTGGCCATCAAGTTTGCTGGATTTGGAATCCAGGTTGTTGGATTGCAAATATGGGTTACTGGATTGGTATGTTTGGATAATCCAAGTTGCTGGATTAGTATTTGACTTATTAGATGATAAAGAAGAACTTATAATATATAAGATTAAAGTATTTAAATCATATAAATATGATATTAATGATTGAAAAATTATGATAAAAGGTAATAATTATCTGAAAATTATTATGAGCCTTTGAAAAATATTTTAACTGATAAATAAATTATCTAATATATTTGTGAAATATTTAAGTAGATTCTTATGGATATTAGGCTTGAGAATTATCCGATTAGGCAATCGGAATGTTAAAATAGTACCGAACTCAACTCAGACTGAAATAGTTTAACTTAAGATTAGGTCTTATGTGTTTTATAGACCGATAGGATTATGTGGTTATGTGTTTAGGTTATTTTATAACTGTAAATAACAGTAGTGTACATGATGATATTATTCTAATTGAGAGATCTATATTATCAATAATAGGTCTTTCAATTGAAGCTAAATTAGCTTTGCATATCAGTAATCTACGGTTCATGCAAGTTCTCTCTAACTCAACCCTAAGTTATGATTCTTCAATTATGTTAGTGGTTAATCATTGCTGATTATCACGTTTATGAATTATTGATTTGCACTTTGTGCATGTTGCATGTGTTCATCGGGTATGAAAGGCTGATCACCTTCATTACCATCTGCTCCAGTTGAATTGTTCATGTTCATTCTTGACCATTCATTTTTATTGACTTGGTCATTCAGCTATGCAAATTTGTTCATGCTCTTTAACAATGTATATATTATTGAAAGTTAGCCAGCCTTTTGTTCAATTCTTTCAATCATGATATATCCTCAATTAAACTTATACTTGATGGGCAAACTTGTTGCTCACCCTTGATATATCATGATAAGCATTTTAGATTAAGACGAAAACTTCGGATACAGACAAAGACAAAGACAAGTTCCAGGAATGTATTATGGTAAAGTTAAAATTGTAAATAGTATTGAAGGCAAATAACTTTGTAAGTCCTATAGTGTATGGATTGTGTATTAAGCTAAGGTTATCGACCTTGGGAGTTATGTGTAAATGTTTAATGTATAAACAATTTATGTTTATATCTTCTGCAATAGTTATAGAATTAATATACCAGATTCGTGGTGTTTGATACCAGATTTGGGGATATTATAGTTGGTATCAAAGCCTTGGATTCAGGTTATTACATCTTTTATCGCCTGAAGCACTTCAGTTGCACACGTACATGCTTGACGCCCTCCGATTGCCTCCGAATTTACATCAGTACCAAAGTTGGCCATTTTGACCCCTGTTTTTTTACCTCAAATCAAAAAATGTAAAGAATTAAAGTTGTAGGTCTATTTGTTATCTTTCTAAATCATCCTGAATCGCCTCAATTGGATTTCTTATGAAAACGTTATGGCCATTTTACCAAAGGAGGTCAAAATAGTCACACCTGACACTCCATGAGCGCAGCTGCGCCCAAATAAGCCTTGGAAACAACACAGCTGTGCCCCAATAGACTTAGGAAACATCACAACTGCGCCTATTAGCAGAACTAGAATTAGAAGTTTACCGTTCTTGCGATTTTTGACCTTTTTTTCTCCTTCTAATCTTCATAACTCAAGCTACACACATCCAAATTAGTCCATTTTCGATTATATGTATTCGTAATTCATAGAAATACAACATACCAAAGAATCAACAATTTACAAAAATATTAACTAACCCAAATCTTGACCCAAAACTCATTTTATACTAAATTTTCATGTTTTAACATGTTTAGCGAATTCATTAACTATAAATTCGTTTCTTAACTAAATTAATTCATTCAACTTGCGTTATTTTCATGTTGAATGTATTAACACAAACCATTGCCAATTTATATATTAACACACGATTCAACCACTAATTTTGGTCTCAAAGTAAGCCAAAATACATATAATATCACATAACTAAGCTCTTCATCCTAAACATATTTCCATGGATTTTGATTTCTTAAAATCATTTCTAAACAACATATACAAATTATAATCATCTACCAACATATATAACAATTATCCAAAAAATTCAACCACTAAAACTCCAATTTTCATGAAAAACCAAGAACACAAAGAAATAAGAACAAAGAGTTGAATTACTACCTTAATCCTTGATTATGCTTTGTTAGATGATGAGAATTGCTCTGATAATCCCTCTTGATTCTCAGAACCTCCAAATTTCCTCTCAATTATTTCTACAGCTCACTTTTCCCTCTCCCAAACACTTTGTTCTTCTCTTCTCTCTCTATACTAACTGATATATGATATATTGCGCAGTAATATAAAACCTGATAATATACATAAAGCGTACATATGTTTTATCAGTTACATAATCTAAAAATCAATTCCATTAGTTTTAAAATTCAAAAGCCATAAGGTTTTGTTTGGCAAAACACCATTAAACTCCTTTTTTAATTTATTTTTTTATTACTTATATAATATGGTTCAATTGTCACACTTTAATTAATTAAATTCCAATATTTTAATTAATCATTTAAAATTATAATTTTACTTAATAAATCATTAATTCTCAAATTCAATTAGAACATAATTATTCAACAATTCATTTAACCATTACTAACTTTCTCTAATTTAATTATTAAATTAAATTAGAACATTATCATTATATAATATGATAATTAATTAACAACTCATTTAATTTAATTAAATTATTAAATTAAAACTTCAACCCACAAAATTACCAAACACCAACTTAATTAATATATTACACTTAATTAAGTTAGTCCACAACAATTCATGAATTAAATATTTAATTAACAAATAAATCAATCAATTAAATATTTATTTAACCAATAAGTATATCAATTTAAATATTTATTTAATTCAACATTATTTTAAATTGCATATAAAAATTCTTGATCGTTACATCTTATGATAGACTATAACATCGTCAATGAACACCATACAACTCATTCAACTATTCATTTACTTAATTGTTTCATCTTCTCATTAACTGTATTTAACACATTCATTCCATTAAACATTATCACCAAAACTTGTAACAAGTTCTGAACACCATCTCAAAACATTTCTTCATTAACATATACTGGCAATACCCAGTTCTCAAATCTATTTTCCAAAAAAAAAAAATTCTTCCTTCATTTAATTCAAAAATAACCTTATCATAACCATCTGCACATACTTTTAATCTTTACTTTGCTCAACTACTTACAGTTGATACAAAGTCTTAACACTTCATTATTCTCTTCCTTTTTTATAAACAACACTGATGCTTCCTTCGAAAACACACTCGGTTGAGTACAATTCATACCTAACAATTCTTTCCATTCATTTCACTATCTTACATAGTATCCTCGAAACTACTGCCTTTCCAACACAACCACTTTCACAACTCCCTCATAGCCTTCATGCCCTTATCATCTTCAAATCACCAAAAATACCTCTGCGACTTATTACTTCAAAATATCACCTTAAACTCCAAGGATTCCAATTTTCTTCTGGCATTTCGCCATTACCCGTCTGGTTAAACAACCCATACTTCTTTTACTTACATTAACTTCTTTAGGCTTAATAGCAATTAAATCTAACAATATCTTACATCTTCCAACCTCAACATAACATTTCCTATGAACTAAATTCCATAGAACTTTCTTCCTTATTCTTCTCTTCCTTAACATACAGGTTTATCTCACCTCTCCATTCCGCTATACTAGCTTTCCTCAACATTCCTTCAAGTAACTCTTTCTAGAGTATCAAATTTCTTTTGTCGAGCCCAGGTTTCTACACCTGATCAAAACTTCTTCTTCTGCTTTCTTTAATTGCCTCTATTAGAAGGTCTCTAAATTCTTATTTTGGGTTCTTTTGACCCTTTTACTAATTTATTATTATGAGTTTCTTCTTCTTACGTTTCTAAATTTCATATCTTCTTTTTTACAACATTCCCTCTTTATGAAATATTTTTATTATTATTTCATTTCTTATTTTAAGGCAATCTTATTTTAATGTCAATACATACTTATTACATGCACATTTAATAGTTATGATATATTAATATGCTTCTTATAGTTCATACTTCTTACATTGTTATAGCTTACGCTATTTATAATTTTATAGCACTTATGCTATTTACATGTTACTTTCTTCCATTACTTATCACAAATAACATTCAAATAGTTATTCCATAACTTATATTAAAGTTGGGACTTACAAAGATATACAGCTATTTATACAGAAGCTATGATTTTTATCATTACACAGAGATATATATATATATATATATATACACATTCTGATATATATATACCTATTCATTAACTTTGATACCATCACCGTTCTTTCTAATTAACATTATAACACTTTGATCTAACTCTTCTGAGTAAGACCACAACCTTTTTTTCAACTTGCTCCTTTAAAACGGTATAAGCATAGTTCACCCTACCATCCTTTATTCTTTATTAACTCTATGTGTCCCTTCACTAAACAATTCTTAACTAAGTGATCAAATCGTTCGCACGTGATACACACTCCTTTCCTTAGTTTCGCAGTCAGATAAATGTCCCTCCTGCGTCCATATCTTAACATACATGTTTTCCTTTCCTTCATACACTTATGTGGTTCTTCCCACAGTTCTTACATCATTTACTCTATTCGTTAGAGTCTCTTTGATTACTATTATCACCTTCATTATTCATTTCCCTTTTCCATTCTTATCTGAAGCCTCAAATAGCCTACTACCTTCAGCTCCCATTCTATCAACTTGAACGTTTAATTTATCATACTCTTCCATCATTCCTACTAACATGAAAGCTAATTGACTAGATAAAATTTTCTCTTCCTTCCATCTTTTCTCTAGGATGAACATCTTGTTGTTTAGAGCCCACACTTCTTCTATTACCTGACTCTCTTCGGTTTTTACCTTCTGTGACGCCCCCAAATTCTCTACACTCCTTGTAGCAGATTTAGTGCTTACGTAAATATTCCATAAGATAATAATTTCTATCTATCTATGATTCACAGTATCCCATAACAGATAGTAGTTCTTGTGACGAACCGAGAATTTAGATGAATTTATAAAATCTTAAATGATGGATTAAATGTTGAATAATAAACCTAGACAGAAAATAAATGAATGGATTTGATGTTTCTGTGAAGGAATTTTAAGGATTTCAAAAATTTTCAGAAAAGGACTAGAATGATCTAGTAGACTGTAAGTGAAGTCTGATACTGAGGTATATGTTTGGTGTATGAGTTCATAAGAATCTGTGTATGTGATTATATGGGTACAGTGTTGGTTTATGTTTATAGAATTGCGGTTTAGGATCAAGGATTGATCAGATAAGTTACATTCATGACAAACCCTAAAGTTGGGTTAAGAATTCAAGATTAAGTGAGAAAATTTTAACAAACTGTTAAAAACCCTAACGATCGGATCAGAAACCCTAAATAAAGTTCCGAAAATCCGTAACCTTAATTCGAATTATTAAAACCCTAATTCGGGAACTTAAATGTGAAGTATAAAAGCTTAAGTGTTAAAGGAAATGGAATAAAAGGGAAATGTCCAAAATACCCTTCAAGTTATAGAGGAAAAGACCAAAATACCCTTAGTGGGTGCGAAATGACCAAAATGCCCTTTTACTTAAAAGTTAAGTAAAAGATATTTTGTTATTTGTGGCGAGTAAGAAAATGAGTTTGACATGTGTCTATCAACTTGGATCAGCCAATTTTGAGCACATAACATCAATTGTGTCCATGGAAATCAAAAGATTAAGAATTAAATGTAAGAAATATCTTACTTTAGGTCATAAGTTAGCTAACTTTTTCTCTCTCTCCAAATTTTGAAATATTTAGAGGAAGTAAGTGAGAAGATAAACCATGATCAGTTCATAGCCTTCCAAAAACAGAATCAAGGATCAGAAGTTCAAGAATCAAGCATAAAGGTATAAAACCCTAATTTTGTTAATCCCTATGATTCATGTTAGATGTTGTTGTTAGATGTTTAAAAGTGTGTTAAGGGATGTTATTGAGTGATCCAAGGTGTTATATCAAGAATCCATAACATCTAGAAGCCAAAAAATCAAGTTTTCAAACTGACCAAGAACCCTAATTTTAGGGCCTGACAGTCATATGTCAGAGCCCATAGATCTGTACCTGTTAGTTGTTTGGTGTGTTTTAAGTTATAGATTTTTTCTATGCCATGTGGACTATGATCTGGAACTTGAATCAGGGTCAGATCATGTATATATTGCAAGTTATTAATGGTCAAAGTCAGTTGACCGACCATAACCAACTGGAATTTGGGCAACCCAGAAACCTAGAATGATTTGACAGCCATTTTTGAGGGCTTAGATCTTGCCGTGTTTAGATAGTTTGGCGAAGTTGTTATTTTAATCTTGTAGACTGGTATATGGACTACACATACAAGTCATTAGAACACCCAGATCATGTATAGGATCCAAGATAATCAAGGTCAAACTTGAGTTGACCGACTGCCTTTTGAAGAAATCTGGAAAACCCAGCTTTCTCAAGAACAACTTTCTGACATACTTTGAACAGCTTTAATCTTTTATATATGATGTTTTTAGATGGATCTAGTGCTATGTTATTGTTCCATGACATCTTTTCTACATGTGTGGGCTCTTAGATCACACAAATAATGCCTAGAATCAAAATTACAGAGCACCAAAGTAGGTACGCTGCAACTATTCTTCATTTTCAAAAACCCAAAAATGAAGAACATCTCTGACAAGAATTTCTGAAGCTTAAATCTTGCAGTTGTTGTGACGCCCCCAAATTCAGGTACTTAAAACCCGAACTCGGTGCTTCACGATTCCATTTTTATGAGCGGAATAATACTAATAATAATAACAATAATATAAATTCCAAACTTAATTTACATATATCATAGTCTAATCCCAGGTACGCGACCTTTAAACATTCATTACATGATAATTAATAGATATTATTGTCTTAATAAAGTCAAACTATTACATAATATAACATAAAACTCATTCTGCAACCTTTCCTTTTCCCTTGTTCTTAGCAGAGCCTTCTGGTTGATCACACTAATTAGCTGAAAACATTTAAATTTAAAGCAAGAATGAGCATTTAATTTCCCAGCAAGTAATAGCAATAATAAATATTAGCTGAAAGGATTAAATATTTTATTTGAACAACACTTCTACAACGAATCAACAGTTGTGAAGTAAGCTGAACCAATAATAACAACATATCAATTCTATATCCAAATTTTGAAACTACGTACTGACTATAAATGGGGATCAGTCGACAGACTATTAACATTGTTTTCTATTTTCGAAAAGGTTAAACAGAACTTCATCTATAAACCGTCATAACTTACAGGCACGGGGGTGATCAGCCCGTTATGCCCTGTATTGATTAATACTACATTTTCGAATGATATTTTCGTCAAGCATATCTGCCTTAGGAGCACAAAAGTTTCCCAGATTCGGGATGTTCATACTAGTCTAGAATCTGAACCAAAATAATTCGGTTGGATACAATAAAGTTCTATCTTATTCAACAATATTTTTAAATATGTGTCTAGCTGAATCAAATAACTTAGACGACTTTTAAGTCAATGTATACATATTGGAAACCAATAAGTATGTATCAACATGTGATAAAATATAATGATTATCCAAGTGAGGACACTTGTATAACATGCGTAGAAATTAATGAACAGAATAAATCTATGGATTGTACAACAATACTGTATTGATAAACAATGATCGGATAATTTAAGAACTTGTATGAATACAATTATTTGGATACGTAATCAATAACAACAGAGTTAATAATCTGGCATAACGATAACATAATTCTGAAGCTTTCTTACTCATGTCCATTTTATAAAGTAAATGCAAAGGTAGGATACTTGCCTGATCGACTGCTTATATAACTTAGTTTTATCTTTTTTTATCGAAACCTATCATTAATAATATCATTCATTCGATTAGAATAATATATCAAAACACATAGTACTGCTATATACAGTCAGCACATAACCTAATCACATTGTCACATATGTTTAGCAGTCATTAGGACAGAAACAAACACTTATACTGTGATGCCCCCGAATCCGGGTCCTCTGACCCCGGTTCGGTCATCACGATAAAATACAAACATCCACCTCTAAACAACATACGATAACTAAAATGCGGAATATAATAAACGTACGTCGTTCATTCAAAAGGTGTTACTAGTCCCAAGATTCGATAACCTTAATAAATTCATACAAACATACCCTAAAATAAACATTAGGGTTCATATTACATAATAGTAATTTAAAACTAGGCATAAGGTAAAGTCTGCTCCTTGCCACTATTCTACATCTTTCATTTACCCTTGTCCTTCCCTGAGGTATCGGGCTTAGCTTCAATATAATTCATGATATAGCAAGGATGAGCAACAAGTTTGCCCAGCAAGTTCAAATATAACAATAAGGATATATCATGATGAATGGAAAAATAACTAACAATGAATTCAACAATATGAATATCTGAAGGATTCAACAATATGAATATCTGACGGATTCAGCAATATGAATATTAGCAAGAAAAGATAATGATTGCTTTTAGAATAACTGATAGTCAAGTAGACTTTTGAACAATAACACTCCAATGGAATCAATAGCTAATTGACCCTTTGGTTACTGGCTACAGACTAAGTACTTGAGGGGATCAGCCTCACGTACACTATATATATGCATAACATTTAAATCTGCTCTTTGTATCTTATATTAGATACCTGGTACTCCCCTATCATAGAAAGGGGTGTTCTTTCAGTCTAAGAATCCTTACCATCAATTGGTTTGGATAGCTTTTATAAAACATCATACGCTTGTTTGACCGAATAAAGGTTCAGACTCTATCACACATAGTTCAAGAATTATTTGAACTTTAAATGATGTACAAGTCTAAGACTGTACGAACTCAAGTGCACTAAGTGCGAAGATCAATAACATCGATGTGGTGTAATTGTAAAGTAATTAAACCACTTAATAGCCTTCTTAGAAATAAGATTCAAGCTTAAATGAATAACTTTCAATTCAACAATATCTTACTCAATACAATATGGGAAGGATATGAAACTTTCACAACAAACAGAGTTGTGTAAGTTAGGAAACTTGCAACACAATAAAATAGTGTTCGGATACTTGCTCAATATATATTTGAGTAAGAATTAAGGAACTTGCTCAATAAAAGAATAATAATTCAGGAAACTTGCATTCAACATACGAATCGTATGAAATTCAAGAACTTGCAAAAAATCCAAAGTTTGTGTAAGTTAGGAAACTTGCTTACGATATGCGTCGAATAAAGTAATGCAAGGGTTTAGGATACTTTCCTGTTTACACAGCTGCAATATAATTCTATCTTTAGTTAACTTGCGTTGAAATGACCTAACATTAACAAGTTGGTCTTTTCAATTAGTATGTGTAAACTAATACGAGTCTACACTTAAAAGAATCAAGTCATCACATAGCATGCTTCTATACATGCATCATTACATTACAAGATTAGTTTCTAACACACTATGTCATAATTGAAATCACAATTGAACTTTAAAGTTGTAAATACTAATTCATCATAGGATTCTTTTCAATAACATGCTTATTATCATATGACTACTATACTGGACATGTATTACAGATTGGAGTAACAATATAAGCATGCATCAGTTCTTAATTTAATAATGTAACTCGGATCTTAGTGCGTAATCGCATGCATAATCGCACTTGGTTTGTACTAGGAGTGGCGCACCGCATCGCTTCCTCGGTGCAAACTAAGACATGGCTGCTTCAAAAGTAAGCCAGTGCACACACGTCTTGCACATAAACGAACAATCATGCCCAACACACATGTTACTATATGAATAACTAACTTTAACCTTTCATCAAACATATCAAAGGTCATTATTCGTTTTCACTTAATCAAAACTTCATATGTTAAGCTATCAATCATGTAAGTCACTTTACCTACCATACGTCATACTCTCATATATATACATGTTAGACATCAAAAACATACTTACAAGTTCTCAACTTAATGTATATATAGTTTATCAAGTTCATTTTCAAAACTTTATGTCTCCCTTAGTAAAATTCATTTAAGCATGTAAGATACGTCTATTTTGTCTAATTCATGCTTTCATATGCATTTGTGCACATACTCAAGTTATTTACATATGTACAAAGTCAGAATGTATATTACTCTATGTATTAAATTTCTAGTTTTCAAATCTTTACACCTTCTTTGATATTCCAAGTCAAAACAACCATATTATGGCCTACTACATACATAACTACCATAGTCCACAAGTTCAGGTCATTTGTATGCATATAGTAATCAAAGTAACATGCTCAGAATGTCTTAAGGAGCTAACATGAGCAACTGTGATCTGCTACCCGCGCGGTGAAAGACAAGGGAAGTGGCGCGGCCGTGCCACTTCATCCAGACAGAAAAAAATGGCATCTGCTTCTGCAGAGGCATAATTCCAACATTGCTAAACATTTAATTGCTGTAACTCAACTACTTCTAATACTTCTAAGCATGCATACTAACTTAAATAACACACCCTTAAGCCAATTCATGCCACATTACAAGGAATTCATGAGAATTACAAGAATTTGCCCAAAAACCCAAATCAAGAACATAAGTTAGATTTATACCTCTTGGAGTCTGAATTGATTTCTCTCTCTCCTCTGATAATACTCCCTAATAGCTCAACAATTAACACTCACTAATTCACTTCTCAGACAAATTCTTTAACAACTGAGAAATGAAGAAGGAGGGGCTATATATAGAGAACTCTTTGTCTAGACAATGTTCTTACACTATGGTTTGATTCACAGGAAATTGGAAGGATAAAAAGGTTATAGAGGAGTTCGCTAACCACCATTTGTATATCAATTATCACTATAAATCCTAGCTGCTGGAGTTTTACGTAATGGAGAGTAGCACACTGTTCATGTACTAATGTGACTCTCAATTTAGGACAAGGAGCAAAACTCAACAATTTGCAAACGAAATGATATGCTACAATTGGCAAACGAAATGAAATGCTATAATTAAAATTTTTTTAAAAAATCAATTTTTTTCTAGCCGAAACAAACAACATAGATACGCAAATAATAGCACTGTTTTAAAATTTCTTTGGTTCACTAGTGTGATCCAACATTTTTCAAAAATTAAAAGTACAACCAGCGACACGAAGTTAATAAATCTTGAAAGTCTAGCATAGCTAGTAGATTTAGAAAATCTATATATCCATCAACTCCAATCTTTACTCCATTACTTCAGTACTTAACCATTCTATCAATCTTCAACTTCATCAATGCTCTCTATACTATAACCGTTTTCTACCTAAAATAGTTCATCAAACATACCACACTTTAGAAATCAAGGAACTTGCCACAATAATATGAGTTTAAGAACTTGTCCTAGTTAGACCATAGGCATCCATTCGCTGAGGGGTTCAAAACATACCATATTATTATGAGTCACTAACTTACCATATGTGTTAGTTTTAAGAACCGCGCCTAATCCTAATAATATCTGACTAATCTTAATAGTTTCTAACTATCAAACATACACATGAGAAAAGAATCACCTTTTCTCAACATATACATTGATAGCGTGACACCAATATTCCAGTGATTATTAATGTGATAAACCGAGCATAAGCACAAAACCCTCGCCCATACAAAAGTTTGTACAACTTCGCCCTCACATGAGTCCTCAATTGAAATCCCTCGTAACTCTATTTTGTTTTTAACTTGCTCTTTGCTCGATACGAATTCCTCGTATCACATTATCTATAACTCCTCGTGAGTTTATCTCGTACTATATCATAGTACATTATCTTCATAGCATCAAGCTATAATTATTCAAACATTACAAACCATCTTTCTTTAATTTATAACTCAAATAGATCACGTCGTGATCTTATTCTATAATCATCTCCCTTAAGATTCTTTTCTTAACTCGTGATCGTTTTGTTTTACGATCCTCTTTCTTTCCTTTTTCATCATTTATGATTTTATTTATGCTTTTAATCTTACAGACTTTGTCTATTCATCATTATTCGTTATCTTGGCTATTGGAGTTAGGTAACTCCCATTTCTTATCTTTATATCTCTTCAAAATTCTTTTTTGAATTTTTTTGTTTACATAACACTTCTTCCTTTAAGAATTTCTAACTTCATTTACATTACTCAACATTTCATTCGAGTTCCACATTTTCATCATACGTATGCATTTTCTATACTTGGTACACATCGAGTCTCTAACAGTTTCAATATGGTACATTGAGTGGTTTCCCACAAACAACCAACAAACTAGGTTCTGAGTTGCTAGTTCGTATATACCTCCGCTCGATGAAGGAATCGTTTAGCCCAGATACCATACATCAACTACTAAAGAGTACAATTGTACCATACTTAAATATAACTTTTTATTCTTAACTTCTTTATCATTCTCTTCTTATAGACATCACCTTACATCCTTATTATTGGAGTTGGGTAACCCAACATTCATATTCCTTATAACTCTACAAGATTCTTCTTTGAATCCTTTCACGCATGTTTTAATCCCTCCTTTATAAATTTCTTAAATTATTTCTTATTGTTTAAACTCTATTTGAGCGTATTCTTTCATTATCTTCATCTTCCTTCTCTAAGGTAATAGCCTACGGTACTCCTACCTAAGGTTTATAACCTACAACTTGGATACCAACTGTAACGAACCCAAAATTCATACAACTAAATTACCGACTTCGGTCGTTAATAACACGTTTAACTTTTGATTCTACATCATTATTCAATGTTACACTTAATATTATGCGGAATAATTTAAACCATTCTATCTTCTTACTTTAATTCCCTGAATCAAAACCTTTATCATCTGCATGTCTTTGAATCAATCTTATTTTATGATTCACTTTATAAATGTTATTGCATAAAATTTTACATTTCAATCCGATAACCTTTACATATCTGATAACTCTAACTTTAGCTTTACAACTCAACATACAACTATACATCATAAAACATTTAGTACATCTCAGGAATCTTAATCATGGTATAAAGAAATATCAACTTTAGCTCAAATATTAATCTTCGTGTATTATTTCCGATCCACATCATTTAAGTAGCACATAGTGTTACCTTCAATCCTTAACCTGTAAAAATAGTTATTTGCAAGGTTGAGCTCGACAACCCAGCAAAATCTAAGAGTTTTCATGCATCACGTATCACATAATAACATGCTCAACATATATCTCATAAACATTGGACTAACATAACATACATGCTACAGTTCATATAACAAGTATAAAGATTGAGTTCCTTACTCAATCAACATGCTTTACTCAATTAACGTAGTCATAAGTTGACTTTAACATTTCATACATTCAACACATCATGCTCTTTGCAATAAAGATTTAAAACAATTAATCACCAATTTCACATAGCAAATAGGAACTGAAAGACTTGCCTGATTCGCTGTTTACCAACTACAGCTTAATGCCTTGCTTTTATCTTACAATAGTTTAGAAATTCATATATACAAGCATCAGTTACATATACACAGTGAAATCAATTAGATTGCATTGACTCTTCATCTTATCCTTTTATTTCAAAACATTCCCTTCTAATCGTAACTCGATGTTCAATCTAGTGTTTAAGTTTTGTTACGATATCTCTTTGTTCAATCAGTTTAATTACATTAAAATTCCTTTTCCTTCTCATTACATTCCACTTTAATTGACATTTGACATTCAATTAAGTCATTAACCTTGTCTTTATATCACCTTAGATGCATAATGTTTGTTAACATTATTTTAGTTAACCTTCGTTTCGTATTTCTTTATATTTCTCTTTTAGTCGACACTTAGCATTCGATTAAGTCGTCAAATGGTTACTTAACATTTAGTCAAGTTCTTATAATCTTGCATCTACATCCTTTTAGATGTATATTAGGTTAGTTGAACTACTTAACTTAACCTTTTTATCATTATTTAAATTTTATTTTATACTTCTAAGTTATTTCTTTTAATTGGTACTTAACATGTGGTTAAGTTCTTCAATTATGCCTCTACATGATTATCTTGCATGATAAACTAGATTAGACCCTTTTTTGACAATCCTAAACTAAACAAACTTCTCTGCCTAAGCTCAGAGGTATACAGCAGCAATTGCCGCTTCTAAGCCTTCTTCGCACCTACAAGAATTGACTCGGTGCAAGATTCAGAGAAGACCAACTAAGACAATTGCCAACGCTTTTTCGGGTCGTGGTACCCATGAAGTCGTCACTTGTGGGACAGAGATAGAAACCTAGCAGCCTCTGCTTCATCGCATCATCATACCAACTCAAACCAATTCCACCGAATTTCACAAAACTTAACAACCAAAATTTTGTGATAACCTCCCTAAACATGCCACTCTTCATTCTCACTACATAAAAATTATATATATATATATATATATATATATTCAATTTTAAAGAATCAAAACCCCAATTTTGCCAATTTCATCAATTTTTACACTTTTAGCGAATTCGATCACCACGAATTCGTTTCTTAATCAATTGACATGATTTAAACTACGCCGCTTTTGTTTTTTAACATACTAACATAATCCAACATCAATTCGTAGATTATAACATGTACTGACCATGAAATTTTGTACTTTCTAAGCCATATTCTATAAGATAAACACTTTTATTTGAAATCTTCTATTAACCACTTTTCCATGAATTTGATTACTCAATACAATTTCTATATAACAATTATCAAATTACACATGTGCATAATCAACACCCCAAACCTAAGAGAATACAAATTAAAACCTAGGGTTAGATTATTACCTTCTTCATCTTTCTATGTCTTGACAAATAATGAAGAATTGTTTGGTCATTCTTCTTCTTCCTTTTATTTTCAGAACTTCTTCTGAATTTATCGGAGAATTCTTCTCTTCCTCTCTCAACTTTCTCTGAACTCTTCTCTATTTCTCTCCCTCTCTCTACCTTAGCAAATAAAATTGACCACCACTTTAACGTGGTTTAGTCAGTTATCAAAACAAACAGACCCAGGAGTTGCAAATACAAAAGGTCACAAAGGCTTGTTTGGCTAGCTCCGAATAACTTCATTTCTAATTTATTTTTATAACTTCCTTATTATATAGTACCCCATCGTCACACTTTATTTAATTTAATTACTTAATATAATTCCAATTTTATTTAACAAATCATTAGCCCTCTAATTTAATTATTTACTGAAATTAGGACATCACCAACACATTAGCGTAATAAAATACACACAAATTATAAAATTATTTATCTTCAATTTATTGAATATCATCATACTTAAATAAATTATTCCATAATAATTTTCATTGAATAGTTATTTTAATTTCCATAAATATTACAACTAAAATATTTATTTTATTCAATAAATATTTTAACTATTTACTTAGATTCACAAATATATTACATTAACATATTACACTTATATGTAATATATCACTTCCTCATTTATTAAAACAAATATTCTTACATTAATTCACTATTTTAATTAAGTGAATTACTCACATTATTTATGAGATTTAATTCATAACAATTTCATCGCCAATCAAGGCATGAAAAATCAAATTATATTACTTCATAATATAATTCTCAACTCTATTAACCAATATTTATTTAGTTAATTCATTTTTCCACCATATTCCTTTATATAACTAATCTCTTCATTTCCTTTAATAGTTTAACCAACTATTAAATCTCATATATATTTAATTTCTTCACCCAAATCACATTATTAACATATATATATATATATATATATATATATATATATATATATACATCTCATAATAAGAATTTTAATTATTAAATTTTTATTTTAATAACTTACGAAAATTCGGGTTGTCAGATTAAGAAACTAGCATTCATTTAAAATATGAATGAAATTAGGAAACTTGCCTTACACACAGCTACAACTTATGTCGAACTGCTCATTCCAATCCCTATAACACAAGGAAATAACACATACACCAATTAGTCATATACTTGACTTACGCATTGATTTACTTAACTATACTTCTTAGGGTTCGCGTTCTTGCAAACTAAGTTTACGGGACCAACTTTCATTATCGGTTTATGGTTTCATGACATACGGAGATGTCTTACTCATACGTTCATCATCTTTGATGATTTGCATTCTTATCTTCTTCTTACAACTCTTTAAGGACTCAGCAAACATCGCTTCTCTACTAGTAGTCCATATGGTACTCTGAATGGTTTCCCACAAACAACCAACAAACAATTTTCCATCTCATCTAAACTACCATCATAGTGAGTTAGATCGGTTGCCAGTTTCGTATATACCTTCGCTCTCTAAAGGAATTATTTAGCTCAACTCCCATATGTCAACCATCAAAGGTTACGACTGTACTACAACCTAAACTCATCTTAACTTATCCGAACTATTAAACTATAATGTTCGTTAAGTTAATTTCTTATTTCTTATGGCTTTTTGGCAACTAAATGCCATACCTCAAGATTCATTCATTATCATTTAGGTCATACAATCTTTTGTATACTCAGAACGATCATTCAAGTTAATCATTAACTCGGCTTCTTTACATTACGCGTACTTGTCTTTATTTCTGCTTCTTCACCGTTCACGGTTTAATCATTGGTCTTCATTATCATACGGATAAACCATACACAGATTGTAGGTTCTATCCGTTTAATATTTGCGTACACTCAACATTCACTTAAGGTTTAAATCACTTATTTTAGTGTTACATTAGTTAAACATTATGTTCTTTTTCTTCCCTTATGTTTCCCCCAAGTGTTGAGAAGTTAAAAGCCCTTCTCTGGGCTTGCTTCGCATCGTGACATGCGCACGATCCTTTCCTTTTCTTGCGTTACAGAAGACTATCCTTTGGCCATGGCTATTTCACCCTCTGTGTTATAACTTCATAACGCGACGCCGAGTTTGCGAGATTTAACTCCTCGATCCGCATCGCAGCCGCCACCACCTCATAAGGCATGGTCAAGCGTTAAGGCGCCAAGCCTTAATTCTTGAATTTTTTTTCTAAGTGTTTGATCGTTTTGAGACGCTTACTTCCCGATCTCATAACTTATTCGTTATAACTCAGAACGAGGTTGTTCCAAAGTCATTCTCTTCATTATCTTACGTACTTCAATCCCCCTCGGACAGAACTTCTTTCTGAATCCATTAACATGCCATTCGATTAGCTTAATCTTCGTCCTTCGTTTATTTTATGTTATTAATGTTCTTCGTTCGTTCATCCGTAATTCCATCATCCGAACTTGGAATTTATTCATTCTTGAGTCCACGACTCACATTTTCTACGTTCTCTTACTTTCTTATGAAACCCTACACTTTTGGGTTCATTTAAACACTTTTTAATTCTCGTTCGTATTTTACAAAATTTTCACCATAACTTCGTTATAGCTAAGTTTTAATTTGTTCTTCCTGAACGTTTCTACCATTCCTAACCAAGCAATAAGCAACTAACTTATACGCAATGGTTTTAAACTTGTCCATCAACAACATTTATACTACAAAGGTTTTTAATTTGTCCATCAACAACGTTCTTCGCGTGTTCTTCGCGTTCTTCATTCTTTCTTCATTTTTAATCAATATTTTGATTACAATTTCAATTTTTGTTGAAATTTGATGTTATAAAACACCATTCCTTACTTATTTCACCGAATAGTTCATATGATTCATTTGGATCGCTCAAATTCATTACGAATCTTATACTTCCTTAAAAATTTTATAACATAAACTTCAAATTCTTATTTTCTTCATTTTCTCATGATTTCAATCATATGAAATCATTCCTAACATCCTTTACTCTTATTCTCATTAAGCTATGTTTTAAATAAAGAAACTTCAAGAAAAATTATATAGAAGTTAGGTTTCGGATTACCTTTATTCTTTAATCTCCTTTCGTCGGACAAAGTTTGCTCATGAGCCAACTTTTCCTCCTTTTTTTATCTTCTTCCTCATCCGAAATCTCTCTCTCCCTCTCTCTCAAATGTTGGAGGATTTTCAAAATTCCAAACAAATGAAATCTATGCTTCCTTTTATAGATTTTCCAAGCTAGGGGCAAAATAGTCATTCCGTCCCTCCAGTTACTATTAACACCTCTTTACTATTCCACCTCCTTACTATTTACGAAACTGTCCTCGGAAGTTTTATGGTTCCATCTTTCGGGTTTTGTTTGACAGTTTTAAAAACTGCGATTCTCGGAATCCAATTATTTTTTGATATTCCGTTTTTCATTTACAGTTTAACTTTTACGTATTTCTCGGATCTCCAAAAAACTGAAAAACACTTTTTGACGTTAAACATTTTCTTTCACGTTTTCCCCTAACGTAGTTAAACGAATGAAAATAATATAACAGTACTTTTTGTTATTTTTATTTCGTCCGTTTTTTGCACATTTTTTGAGAAAAACTTTTATCGACTTACTTAACTTTTCATGATATGTTATCGTCAAATTTTTTGACAGAATGTTATTTTAACATACCGAACTCTCAGAAAGGCTTAGGTTATTCAAACCCTAACCCTTAGGGTTTCATCGGGTGAATAGTGCCTATTTCGTCTTTTTCTCCAAAAATATTTTGTTCCCGTATTTTTTTTATTTTTATCTTGAAAATTCTTACTCGTTCAGTATAGCTCGTAGCCAGAATCCTCCTGACTTATAATCATCCTAGGTTCTAGAACGATTAATAAACACATAGCACAAAATATTATTAATAAAAATTCATTTTATTAATAACTAATTCGTTAAATCTTAATTTCTGAACAATCCGCATTCTCCGAGTTGTTACACTTCCCCCCTTATAAAAATTTTGTCCTCGAAATTTCTTCAAACCAAACCCATTCCCGGGTCATCACATTTCCTCCTCCTTCACAAAATTTCGCCCTCAAAATTTTACCTTACCCTTCTTCTCAACTTCTCTTCAAAAAAGTTCTTATCTTTCAAACATTCCCTCACCTTCATAACTTATCAAGAATTATGAAGTAGAATGAACAACGAGGAATATAAGAATTCCTTTAAAACATTTCATACTTTTGTTGAGGGGTCAAATTGACCATAAACTCTTACTAGGTTTAAAAGCGTGACGCCATAAACCTTCTTCCACGGTCAGTTTAAAATTGCACAGAAGGTAAATAAACTACCCCTTTCATATATAGGCAATTAACCCATTATATAACCCCACTTCTGGGTGTGTCACCTCAAACTTAATCATTAGATTCCGCACCAAAACAATTTAGTTTGCCACAACTTCTTCAAAGAAAGATCGATTTTCTTTTAATCATGACATACCATTTGTCTTAGCCAATTTAAGTAGCTTAGACCATACCAATAAATTGGATATTAACTTGAAACATTCGTTTAGTCAAATCAATTGACATCGACTACCTTTAAAATTCTTTTCGCAATACATCAAAATATTTTTTGACGTCATGATACCGTACTTTTCATAGTACGTTGAGGACTTCGTTAGTTTATGATTTCATCATTATACGTCATACCATAGTGGGTTGTTGATCCTAAGATCACATCCAACACTAGGTTCAATTGCATTAATAACTCCATCATTTTACAATCTTGGTATCAAATGCACTGATGATATAAAATTCATTTTGATATTTCAAATCAATTTCTGTCTAGCCGAAACAATTAACATAGACATACCAAGAATAGTTCTTTTAAAATCCATTAGTTCCAAAAGTTGAACCAATCCTTTCATTTTTAAAATGTTCGCACATAAACACGATTTCAAGAAACTTCAAAATCTAGCATAGCTAGATGACTTACAATATCCTATTCTCCATCTTCCTTTATTGTCTTACTTGTGATAATACTTAATCTTCTCTATCACCTTCAATGTTAAGTCTACTAAAAATAACTCCTTTTCTGTCTAAACATTCCTATACCTTAGTATAGTCCGTCGACTTACCACACTTTACGTGTTTAGGAATTTTCCACAACCATATGTGTTTAAGAACTTATCTTAACAATATGTAATCCAAGATCAAATCAAGGACTATCCATATGCTCAGGGCTCATAAACATAACATATAACCATGAGTCACACACTTTTCATAAGTATGAGTTTTAAGAACTCGCACCTATCTTATCATTCTCTACCTATCAAGCATATACATGAGAAAAGATTCACCTTCTCGTCATATACATATTGATAGCGCAACATATTCCAATGATTATCACTATAATAAGCTAAGTAGTCGTTACACCAAAACACAAACCTCTGGTCCATAATAGAGGTTCATACAACTCAGCTATCACATGAGTCCTCATTTGAAATTTTACAACTTCTAATTTTTCTCTTTACTTAATACGAATTTTCTTTAATTCGTATGCTATCCTCAATCTGAGTTCTTCTTCCCGTACTACTTCATAGTACCATTCATTCATAGCATTAGCTATAAATCATTAATTGTTTAACAGCCCATTTGTTATTACGATTCACTATGATCATGTGGTGATCTTCTTCCTTAATCGTTTAACTCAACGATCTTTTTATCATTCTCTCTATGATTATAGCCTCAGGTACTCATACCTAAGGTTTATAACCTCTCAGCTCTGATACCACTTTATAACACCCCGAAAACCCGTCTATCTTCATACCCGAATTCCGAACGTCACGGTCCCACTTCTTTCCAAACATACATCATTATATACTAAAATATAACAACATACATTCTCAATTCCCATGTTCTAATACCTTATAACCTCGTTCATTACAAATAATGATAATTATATTATTCTTTTAATCTTACACGAGTGACTTTTATCCGCCACCAAGGATACATAATTGTTCATTAAACTAGTCTATAGTTTAATTATATCATTCTATATTACATGTCTTCGCTTGATCTTCACACTCATTCATCTAATGAGTGGTACTTTTTCTAGATACCGATCCGCTTGATCTTTACGGATCCTTAGGTTCTTCTACTCGCACGCAGAAATTATTTTTCATTTAAAGCAAGTGTGAGCATTCAATTGCCCAGCAAGTCATAACAGTTGAACAAAAAACTTTAAGAATTCAAACGTTCCTTTAAAACTTCGATAACCGAACAAAGGTTATGAAGCAGTTTGAATAATAGGAATAATCTTGATTCCTATCATTTTAAAACATTAGTCACATTCACTTTTAAAATACTTTCATTCTTCTACCTTTTTCATACACATTCTGTCTGGCTAGAATCGATAGCACAGACTTAACAATAATGGTTCATGTATAAACAAAACATTCTTTTATTGAAATGTTCAATCATAGAACAGTTCATCTCATAGAAACACCAAAGTGTTCAAATTGAGGCACAAGGCCTCATACGTTCTACCACCTTAAACAAATATCACACATTTGCATATAGACAGAACTTCTCAAGTTCAACATCTGAGAAGTTTAAGAAACTAGCATTCATTTAGAATATGAATGAAGTTAGGAAACTCGCATTATGCACAGCTACAACTTACGCTGAACTGCTAATTCCAATCCTTATAACACATAAGGAAATAACACATACGACAATTAGTTATATATGACTTACACATTGGTTTACTAAACTTTACTTCTTAGGGTTCGCGTTCTTGCAAACTAAGTTTACGCGACTAACTTGAAAGTAGTATGCACACAAGCCAATCATGTTTGATGATAAATCATATACTTTGTAACAATCTTATTCAATTATTAATAAAAAGTATTAATTTATTAAAGGCTTTTAATTATCTACATGATGCTGTTTTATAATATGTGATAAACCTATAGTTTTAAGCAATGCTTTTAGAATAATGATGATGATCATTCTAATGAGATCTAAATTCTTAGAAAGCTTAAAACTAAAATAGTTCCCAATCGTTGGATTACTAAATTGGGGATTAGTGAATCCGGATAGATTGGTACATACGTTGCTTTCTTTCATTGGATGAGGATGATTGATCTCATGATCATTTGTGTGGAGACACTAAAGCAAGTATGTAGGTGCTTATTAGAGAATAAGTTCCTTCGAACGTGGCTCGCTAAGGAATACCTAATGGAGTTTTACTTGCTCGTCAATAGGAATTCTGTAGTGATAGTCAGACAAGTGATCCTTGGACTTGAGATCATCATAGTATCTTGTGTATGATGAGTTATACTTTGACTTATTCCTTAAGACCCTTAGGGTATATCAAAGGGTATGCTTGGGTATAATAAGTTGCACATTGAGATAATGTATGATCAATAAAGAATCTACCATTTCTATTAAAAGAAGAGAAATTTCCTATGTGATTCGATAAATGACAACCCAGTAGTCCTTGACCAAGGCAGAATGAAATTAGAAAGGAGTTTCTAATTTGCATTATTTGGTATTGTGCATTTAAGGATCGAAATACATATAATTAAATAAAATAAGACTTGATAGTAATTCCATGTCATATATTTAATTGGGACATTGTATGGTGGAAGGATTGAATTATACAGTAACTATTTACTCAAAGGTTCTTTTATGATTAATGTTGAAATCTATATTATCCGGAAAGTCGTTGAACGCTAGTGGGAGGCTTATATCCTATTATAGAATAAATATTATTTATTTAAATAAATTAATTATTTAATTTATTTATTTAAATAAGATTAGAATTGTTCTAATTGATTTATTCACAACCTAGGTTTAATATGGAGAACCTAAAGGGTCACACCATAAAAGGAAGAATAATTATTTAAGAAGTTAATGGCATAATCGTAATAATATTTTAAGTATATTTAATTTAATCTATGGTGATAGAATAAATTAAATAGCTTAATATTTATTATTTAATATTTTAGAAATATTAAATATAAATTAATAAGAGGAGTCTTATTAATATTATTACAATTATTATTATTTTAATTTCTAAAAGAGTTTAGGAATTAATTTAATATAAGTACTCTCATTTATTCCTAATTGGATTAGGAAGGAAAATAAGTTAAAGGAGTTTAATTAATTATCCCTAATAAGATTAGGGAGCTTAATTAATTAAAAGAATTTAATTAATTAAATAAATCCCAATTCCTTAATTGTTAATGTGGGTTGCCCACATCTATAAATAAGAGGAGTCTTATTATGGGTGAGGGGGTTGTTGACTTTTACAACATACGTAATAATTCCAATTGGTTGGAGAGTACGCCCTTTTTCTATACAGATAGGAAAACTAGGGTTTGAGCCAATACACCATCTTCTTGAATCTTTATTTTTCCTTGGTAGATCACCTCTAGAGGCCAAACACTTGGGTGGCTAACATTGATCAAAGGAAGGAACCAAACCCGGAAATTCAAGGAGATCGCGGAGAAGTAGGAGGTGAACTCGTACCTGAGGAAGCTCGTTTCTACAAGGGTATGATTTCATAATTTCTTATTCTTCGTTTAATTAATAATTGTGCATAAAGGGTGATCCGGGTATATGGTTTGTAAAAATTTAAAACTCTGATTTTACACGTTTCCGCTAATTTTGTGCAATTTGATTGTGTTCTTGAATATTACAAACCTAACAGTGGTATCAGAGCCAAACCTTTATGCGAATTATTAATTGTTTTAATTTGATATGTATATTGATATGTGTTTAGAATAATTTAATTGGGCATAATTTTGTTGTATAAAATTTATTAAATAAAAAAAACATCGATTCAAATTAATTCGCTAAATAATGAAATTTTTTTAGTAATTGTAATATATATATATATATATATATATATATATATATATATATATATATATATATATATATAACGTGATACACTTGTTGCCTCAAAAAAAAAATGAGCTCATATGAAATCCTGGCATCCTTGATTTCCGTGACAAGTTAGCAACTTGATTCATTAAGTAATCTTTCATTAAAATCCTGGTGCCTGCCATAATCATGATTTTCAAAACAGTATATATTATTTTGGTAACATGCTTACATATTCCTGAATCTGTAAAGGATTTCGTGGCACATGAAACTATGGATTTTCGGGATTCATTTTATATATATATATATATATATATATATATATACTTATTATATATTAACGGTTTAAGCATATATATATATATATATATATATATATATATATATATATATATATATTATGGTATATATATATTATATATATATATAATATATATATTTTAATAATTTTATTATTAAAATAAAAGTTTATTTTAATTTTAAAATTAAATTTCATGCTTAACTAATTAGAGTTGGAATTGGATTCCATGATAACTAATTGGAGTTGAAATTGGATTTTATTTGTGAATAGGAAAGTAAATCCATCTTTCCTTAAATAAAGGAGTTTGTTTAGATATGAAATAAGATTTCATATTATTCAAAATAAAAGAGTTTATTTGTGAATAGGAAAGAGAATCCTAATTTCCTTAAATAAAAGAGTTTATTTAAATATGGAATAAGATTTCATATTATTCAAAATAAAGGAGTTTATTTGTGAATAGGAAAGAATATCCGTGTTTCCTTTAATAAAGATTTTTTTTATGGAATTGGATTCATAATTAATTAAAATAAAAGAGTTTATTTTAATTAAAGATTTTTTTTTACATGGAATTGGATTCCATAATTAATTAAAATAAAGGAGTTTATTTTGATTAAAATTTTGATTAAAATAAAATAGTTTATTTTATTCAAAATTGGATAAATTAAAATAAAATAGTTTTATTTTGATTTAAATTTGGATTAAAATAAAGGAGTTTATTTTGATTCAAAATTAGATTTTATACTAACTAAATTTGCCCATTAAATGATATCAATATATATATATAAATTTTTATTATTCATAAGATGAATGTTATTTATTCATGCATATGATGATGTGTATGATAATAAATGGGATTGATTATGGACTATTGACCAATGTGATTGGATTTTATTTTAGTTGGATGCATGAATGTATGGGTTTTATTAAATGGGGTCTGCGCACCTGCCTTCTCTAATTTTTTTCGAATGTAAATTCTATCTCCTCCTATGTACATTTCCCCTCGATCACGATCAAGGTTTCTATTTATTTTAAATAGTTTTGTAATAGGAATAGTTAGAATTATTTTGAAGAATTGGAGATCAAGGACAAGAAGCGCTTGAAGACCCGCTTTTTAATGGAGCCAGGGTTTAAATGTAATAGTTATATTTAAATATTATTTCTTGCACCCCAGAGTTTGACCTTTTGGTTCACTTGGTGGCTCTAGTGAACCAAACTAGAATAAAAGTCCATAATCAATCCGGGTAGAATATAGTATTCTATATGTGCATGCTTATACTATATTTATTATATATTATGCAAACATGCTTCGCATGTTTATTAATATACATACGTATTTATATATATATGTGCAATGCGCTAAACAAGATGAGATAAATTAATAACAAACCCCTCAATTTTTATATTAAGTCCTAAGCGCTCAAAGATATTTGGAATATCGAACGTCGCTTTCTAGCATGATAAAATTAATAGAGTATTAAATATTTAATATGAGTTTGTTGTGTCACCACAAGGCAAGTATTAAGTATTTAAGATGTTAATTTATCACATTTGATGCTTATAAAGAAAATTGAACAATATTGTTTTGTTGTGTCACCACAAGGATGATATTTTTCTTTTTGAATATATGGAGTGCTAGGTCGGACTTAACTTGGATAATTTTGATTCGGATGTGCCACCACTGATCAAAATAATCTAAGAGGCAAAAGAAAAGGAGTTGCATAGTTGATGTAATTGACAAAAGTTGTCTACCTATTTATTTATATATAGTTTGTTGTGTCACCACAAGGCTATATACATTTGAAATGGGATCCTTATTCTCACTAGCAAATCTTTAATTAGATTTTTGCCGAACTATATAAGTGAGGGTAATATAGTTTGGAGAAAATAGTGGGAGATACCAATTTATAACAAGACCTAATTTATTTTGGTAATTAATAAAAGAATGTATGTTAAAATGTTGTTAATTACAAATTCATTTACGTAATTTTACAATGTCTAAAATTACTATCATCTGCGAAGCATATTAGATGCTAAATTAACTGCATCGAATTAAGCGGATTGGTTAAGGAATTTAAGAATAGTTCTCATAGTGAAAAGCTATCTTATGTCCTTAATACGCCTATCCTCGCAATGGTTGCGCATAATGCCTCCGAGGAAGACATTGCTACTTTTAGAAAGTGGCAAGATGATGCATTGGCTCAATGCATCATGCTCAAGCATCTATGAGTAATGAGCTTCAAACACAAGATGAAACTATGGATGCTCCTACTATATTCCTACACATCAAGTAGTTGATGGTGAGGAAAGTAGGACTGATAGATATCATATATCTAAGGAGCTCTTCCGATCTAGAATGGCTAATGGCACTATAGTGTTAGGTTTGTAATATTCATGAACGCAATCAAATTGCAAAATTAAGCGGAAGCGAGATAAAATCAGAGTTTAAAATTTTTTACAAACCATATACCCGGATCACCCTTTATGCACAATTATTAATTAAACGAAAAGATAAAGAATAAAATCATACCCTTGAAGATCGAGCTTCCTCAGGTTCAAGTTCACTTCCAATCCTTTTCGCGTTCAACTTGAATCCACCGGGTTTGGTTCCTTCCTTTGATCAACGTTAGCCACCCAAATGTTTGGCCTCTAGAGGTGATCCACCAAGGAAAAAGAATTTTCAAGAAGAAGGGGTATTGGCTCAACCCTAGTTTTCTATCTCTATAGAAAGGGTGTACTCTCCAACAAATTGGAATTATTACGTAGTTGTTAAAAGTCAACAACCCCTTGACCCATAATAAGACTCCTCTTATTAATAGATGTGGGCAACCCACCTTAACAATTAAGGAATTGGGTTTTATTTAATTAATTAAATTCTTTTAATTAATTAAGCTCCCTAATCTTATTAGGGATAATTAATTAAACTCCTTTAACTAATTTTCCCTCCTAATTCTATTAGGAATAAATGAGAGTACTTATATTAAATTAATTCCTAAACTCTTTTAGAAATTAAAATAATAATAATTGTAATAATATTAATAAGACTCCTCTTATTAATTTATATTTAATATTTCTAAAATATTAAATAATAAATATTAAGCTATTTAATTTATTCTATCACCATAGATTAAATTAAATATACATAACATATTATTACGATTATGCCATTAACTTCTTAAATAATTATTCTTCCTTTTATGGTGTGACCCTTTAGGTTCTCCATATTAAAACCTTTGTGAATAAATCAATTAGAACAATTCTAATCTTATTTAAATAAATAAATTAAACAATTAATTTATTTAAATAAATAATATTTATTCTACAATAGGGATAAGCCTCCTTAGCGATCAACGACTTTCCAGATAATATAGATTTCAACATTAATCATAAAAGAACCTTTGAGTAAATAGTTACCGTACAATTCACTCCTTCCACCATACAATGTCCCAATTAAATATAAGATATAGAATTACTGTCAAGTCTTATTTTATTTAATTATATGTATTTCGACTCTTAAATGCACAACTCCAAATAATGCAAATTAGAAACTCCTTTCTAATTTCATTCTCGCTTCGCCAAGGACTACTAGGTTGTCATTTATCGAATCACATAGGACATTTCTTCTTTTTATTAGAAGTGGTAGATTCTTTATTGATCATACATTATCTCCATGTACAACTTATTATACCCAAGCATACCCTTTGATATACCCTAAGGGTCTTAAGGAATAAGTCAAAGTATAACTCATCATACACAAGATACTATGATGATCTCAAGTCCAAGGATTACTTGTACTACTATCACTACAGGAATTCCTATTGACAGCAAATAAAACTCCATTAGGTATTCCTTAGCGAGCAACGCTCAAATTGAACTTATTCTCTAATAAGCACCTACATACTTGCTTTAGTGTCTCCACACAAATGATCATGAGATCAATCATCCTCATCCAATGAGCAAGTTAACGATGTACCAATCTATCCGGATTTACTAATCCCCAATTTAGTAATCCAACGATTGGGAACTATTTTAGTTTTAAGCTTTCTAAGAATTTAGATCTCATTAAAATGATCATCATCATTATTCTAAAAGCATTGCTTAAAACTATGGGTTTATCACATATTATAAAACAAAGATCATGTAGATAATTAAAAGCCTTTAATAAATTAATACTTTTTATTAATAAATGAATAAGATTGTTACAAAGTATATGCTTTATCATCAAACATGATTGGCTTGTGTGCATACTACTTTCAATCTCCCACTTGCACTAAAGTCAATCGTCATGGTATCCCATACTCTCTTCTTCTAAGTGACGATTATCCCGCTATTGGATAAGCTTCAAAGAAATGGATATGTAATGTTGTTCATGAGAGTCCACTATCTCTATAGTGATTTCCCATCTTTCAATGATTCTAATAATCAAATGAAAGTGCCACAACACATGTTTAGATCCAAGATGAGACTTAGGAACTATTCCTAGTTCTGTAATGAACTTTTAATCCAAACAATCAACTTGCGACTTCATTTATAGTTATATACTTTGTCTTTATCACTAAACCAAAGAACTCTTTCTTTGTTTGGAACCTTTCCAATTCATCGCACCAATCGCTCAAGGTAACGCTTTACCTTAAAGTTAATTTTTACGTCATCTTGGTCCGTCTCGAAAAACTTGAGTCATTAAGCCCTCTAGTTTTAATTTAGACCCACCATGAATATGATCACATCCTTTGTGCTTGGCCAAGCACTTTAAGATGTTTTTCATGGACTCATAGTGAACTTCTCCATAATATGGTGATCAACATCGGTCTCGTATATTTCATTGCATACATGATTGTCACTCATGCGATCTCTCTTCTTTTAATAGTTTGTGGGGACTATTAAGAGAGATACACTCCATAGCTCATCGACATGAGACATCTCTTGGAGTTTGCCATGCTAAACAACTTTAGCATCAAATGAATATACGTTCCTTGGGTTAAGTCGAGCATCCTCTTGAATCTATCTATATAGATTTTATCCCCAATTAAGATACTCTTCCCAAACCATTCATGGAGGAATGTTTAGACAACTTTATCTTTACTGATTGTAGCATTGGTATGTAATTCCTCATCCGTAGTATATCAACATATAATATTAGGAATGTCACAGCGCTCCCAATCGTCCCTTTTGTACACACTAGAAGTTCTTACCTCATCGTATGTAACTCGGATCATCATCTTCTATGATGTGTACCTCATCATCATCATCCATGATGAATCCATACCTCCTAGGTATCTTCGGTACTATTCCAGATTTATGATTCGGTTGTGGTACAATAGGTCTATCTATAGGTTCCTCTTATTTGACTTATAGTGTTTTGTGGTTCTTGAACTCTTCAAGATCTATTATCCTCCCACTAGCCCCTTCAATGATAAACACCTTTATCTTAGAAGGTAGTGTGTTTCGCAACAAACACCTTTTGCTAAGTAGGATTATAGAGCATATACCCTAAACTTACTTTAGGATGTCCCACAAATCGACACTTGTCAAATCTTGTCCCAAGCTTATCCTTTGAAACCTTTTCACATAAGTTGGACAACCCCTTATCTTAACATACTTAAGATTAGGAATCCTCCCTGTCCATAACTTTTATGGAGTCTTGGGGCCGGATTTTGAGGTTACCATTTTCGTAGATATGGAGCCATTTCTAGGACATTATCCCAGAAGAATACTGGAATGTCGGTAAAATCATTATGGACCGCACCATGTCCAACAAGGTACGATTTTTCATTCAGATACATCAATCAATTATTGCGTATCAGGATGTGTCCATTATCAGAAAACCATTTGAGATGATCTAGAAACTTATTGCACAAATATTTATTCCTTGATCTAATCAAAGAATCTTAATACTTTGCCAATTTGTTTAATTTCTGAATTCTTTGAACCTTTCAAATAATTCATACTTGTATTTCAGCAAATACACACATTCAACTCTTTGAATGATCATCTCCTTTTCTTATACTAATTTGTTCAATTTGCAAAATATATTTTTCACGTAAATCAAGTATACAAAATTAAGTAATATTCCAGTTCTATACAAAACATTATTATTATAAATAGAACAACAATTGTTCTTAATTATAATACCAAAGATTTCATTGTCCAACAGTAAAATGGAAATAATATTTTTAACAAGAACTAGAATACAATAACAACTTATTGACTTAATAGATTTGCTCGTATGCATTGCTAAACTATAAGTTTTTATGGCTAATGCAGCAACCTTTGCTTCATTTTCCACACATAGGATTACTTATATTTGTTTAGCTTTCTACTTCTGCTTGGTCCCTTCATAAATCTATATTTATGATAACCAAAGTCGGTATCCAATACCCAAGTAGAACCTTGACTTAAAGAAAAATTTATTTCAATCATGAACAAAAAACTGTTTTGTAACCGAAACTTCACTAAGCTTCTTTGGTTATCCTCTGCAAGATGCTTCTCGCAGTTTCTTTCCAGTGTCCAGGCTTATTGCAGTGGAAGCAAACTCCTTTGCTATCCATATCAGTTTTGTTCTTATTATCCTTTGTTTATGCCTTTCTATTTACCTTCTTTGAATCGTTCTTCTTTTCAGAAGATCCTTTGGCCCCTACCAATAAGACTTGGTCTTTCTTGGTTGGAAAGTGACTCTCAACATTTTTCACATGTTAAGCAAATCAACATGAGGCCGATATCTAGCTTGTTCATATGAAAAATTCACAACAATTGTGAAAGGAGTCCGGGAGTGAGTGCAAGATCAAATCTTGGCTCAACTCTCCATCCATGACAAAACCAGTTGTCCTAATTGATCAATCAAATTGATTATGTTAAGAATTTTTTGTCTCATACTATAGTGCCATTGGCCATTCTAGATCGGAAGAGCTCCTTAGATATCGATATCTATCGGCCCTACTTTCTTCACCATCAACTACTTGACGTGCGGGAGTATAGTAGAAGTATCCATAGTTTCGTGCTATGGCGAAGCTTGTTACTCATGGATACGAGCATGATGCATTGAAATAATGTGCATCATCTTGCCACTTTCTAAAAGTAGCAATCTCTTCCTCGAGGCATTATCTCGCAACCATTGCGAGGATAGGCGTATTAAGGACATAAGATAGCTTTTTCAACTATGAGAACTATTCTCAAATTCCTTAACCAATCCGTTTAATTGATTCCGGTTAATTTAGTATCTAATATGCTTCAATGATGATAGTAATTTTAGACATTGTAAAATTTCGTAAATGAATTTGTAATTCACAACATTTTAACATACATTCTTTTATTAATTACCAAAATAATTTAGGTCTTGTTTTAAATTGGTATCTCCCACTATTTTCTTCAAACTATATTACCCTCACTTATATAGTTCGGCAAAATCTAATTAAAGATTTGCTAGTGAGAATAAGGATCCCATTTCAAATGTATATAGACTTGTGGTGACACAACAAACTATATATAAATAAATAGGTAGACAATTTTTGTCAATTACATCAACTATGCAACTCCTTTCTTTTGCCTCTTAGATTATTTTGATCAAGTGGTGACACATCCGAATCAAAATTATCCAAGTTAAGTCCGACCTAGCACTCCATATATTCAAAAAGAAAAATATCATCCTTGTGGTGACACAACAAAACAATATTGTTCAATTTTCTTTATAAGCATCAAATGTGATAAATTAACATCTTAAATACTTAATACTTGCCTTGTGGTGACACAACAAACTCATATTAAATATTTAATACTCTATTAATTTTATCATGCTAGAAGGCGACGTTCGATATTCCAAATATCTTTGAACGCTTAGGACTTAATATAAAAATTGAGGGGTTTGTTATTAATTTATCTCATCTTGTTTAGCGCATTTTACATATATATATAAAATACGCGTTATATTAATGAACATGCGAAGCATGTTTGCATAATATATAATATATATAGTATAAGCATGCACATATAGAATACTATATTCTACCGGATTGATTATGAACTTTTATTCTAGTTTGGTTCACTAGAGCCACCAAGTGAACCAAAAGGTCAAACCCTAGGGGTGCAAGAAATAATATTTAAATATAACTATTACATTTAAACCCGGGCTCCATTACAAACGGGTCTTCATGCGCTCCTTGCTCCTTGATCTCCAATTTTTCAAAATTAATTCTAACTATTCCTATTACAAAACTATTTAAAATAAATAGAAACCTTGATCGTGATCGAGGGAAGTACATAGAGAGGAGATAGAATTTACATTAGAGAAAAAATTAGAGAAGACGAGGCACTGTGCAGACCCCATTTAATAAAACCCATACATTCATGCATCCAACTAAAATAAAATCCAATCACATTGGTCAATTATCCATAATCAATCCCATTTATTATCATACACATCATCATATGCATCAATAAATAACATTCATCTTATGAATAATAAACATTTAATATATATATTGATATCATTTAATGGGCAAAATTAGTTAGTATAAAATCTAATTTTGAATCAAAATAAACTCCTTTATTTTAATCCAAATTTAAATCAAAATAAAACCATTTTATTTTAATTTATCCAATTTTAAATAAAATAAACTATTTTATTTTAATCAAAATCTTTAATCAAAATAAACTCCTTTATTTTAATTAATTATGGAATCCAATTCCATGAAAAAAAATCTTTAATTAAAATAAACTCTTTTATTTTAATTAATTATGGAATCCAATTCCATGTAAAAAAATCTTTTATTAAAGGAAACACAGATATTCTTTCCTATTCACAAATAAACTCCTTTATTTTGAATAATATGAAATCTTATTTCATATTTAAATAAACTTCTTTATTTAAGGAAACATGGATTTCTTTTCCTATTCACAAATAAACTCTTTTATTTTGAATAATATGAAATCCTATTTCATATCTAAATAAACTCCTTTATTTAAGGAAACATGGATTCACTTTCTTATTCACAAATAAACTCCTTTATTTTAGAAAACATGAAATCCAATTTCAACTCCAATTAGTTATCATGGAATCCAATTCTAACTCTAATTAGTTAGCATGAAATTCTAATTTTAAAATTAAAATAAACTCTTTTATTTTAATATTTAAAATAAACCTTTTATTTTAAAATTAAAATAAATATTATTTTAATTATAAAATTATTAAGAATAATATATATATATATATATAATATATTACAAAATTACGAATAATATATATATATATATATATATATATATATATATATATATATATATATATATATATATATAGTCATTTTACCGAATATCCTGCACGGTTTTTTTTTTTATTTATAAGAACCTGCCAATTGTTCCCATTTTAAACCGAATGCATCATGCTTGATTTCCGTGATTCCATGATCTGCCTTTTTTTTTTTTTTAATTGCATGACCTGATTTAGTTTAAAGTTAGGATGTATCACGTTATATACATATATATATAATAATAATTCTCCTGCTCTCCTTTCAAAAAAAATGACAGGATACAAAATATATAAGTATAAAGTAACTTTGATTTCCGTGATTACCTGTTAACTTTGAAAAGAAAAAAAAAATGCCGGTTTTTTTTTAATAAATTTTATACAATAAAAATATGCCCAATAAAATTGTTCTAAACCCATATCAATATACATATCAAATTAAAACAATTAATAATTTACATAAAGGTTTGGCTCTGATACCACTGTTAGGTTTGTAATATTCATGAACGCAATCAAATTGCAAAATTAAGCGGAAGCGAGATAAAATCAGAGTTTAAAATTTTTTACAAACTATATACCCGGATCACCCTTTATGCACAATTATTAATTAAACGAAAAGATAAAGAATAAAATCATACCCTTGAAGATCGAAGCTTCCTCAGTACAAGTTCACCTCCAATCCTTTTCGCGCTCAACTTGAATCCACCGGGGTTTGGTTCCTTCCTTTGATCAACGTTAGCCACCCAAATGTTTGGCCTCTAGAGGTGATCCACCAAGGAAAAAAAATTTTCAAGAAGAAGGGGTATTGGCTCAACCCTAGTTTTCTATCTCTATAGAAAGGGCGTACTCTCCAACAAATTGGAATTATTACGTAGTTGTTAAAAGTCAACAACCCCTTCACCCATAATAAGACTCCTCTTATTAATAGATGTGGGCAACCCACCTTAACAATTAAGGAATTGAGTTTTATTTAATTAATTAAATTCTTTTAATTAATTAAGCTCCCTAATCTTATTAAGGATAATTAATTAAACTCCTTTAACTAATTTTCCCTCCTAATCCTATTAGGAATAAATGAGTGTACTTATATTAAATTAATTCCTAAACTCTTTTAGAAATTAAAATAATAATAATTGTAATAATATTAATAAGACTCCTCTTATTAATTTATATTTAATATTTCTAAAATATTAAATAATAAATATTAAGCTATTTAATTTATTCTATCACCATAGATTAAATTAAATATACATAACATATTATTACGATTATGCCATTAACTTCTTAAATAATTATTCTTCCTTTTATGGTGTGACCCTTTAGGTTCTCCATATTAAACCGGTTGTGAATAAATCAATTAGAACAATTCTAATCTTATTTAAATAAATAAATTAAACAATTAATTTATTTAAATAAATAATATTTATTCTACAATAGGGATAAGCCTCCCTAGCGATCAACGACTTTCCAGATAATATAGATTTCAACATTAATCATAAAAGAACCTTTGAGTAAATAGTTACCGTACAATTCACTCCTTCCACCATACAATGTCCTAATTAAATATAAGACATGGAATTACTATCAAGTCTTATTTTATTTAATTATATGTATTTCGACTCTTAAATGCACAACTCCAAATAATGCAAATTAGAAACTCCTTTCTAATTTCATTTTGCCCGCCAAGGACTCTTTGGGTTGTCATTTATCGAATCACATAGGACATTTCTCTTCTTTTATTAGAAGTGGTAGATTCTTTATTGATCATACATTATCTCCATGTACAACTTATTATACCCAAGCATACCCTTTGATATACCCTAAGGGTCTTAAGGAATAAGTCAAAGTATAACTCATCATACACAAGATACTATGATGATCTCAAGTCCAAGGATTACTTGTACTACTATCACTACAGAATTCCTATCGACAGCAAATAAAACTCCATTAGGTATTCCTTAGAGAGCCACGCTTCGGTGAACTTATTCTCTAATAAGCACCTACATACTTGCTTTAGTGTCTCCACACAAATGATCATGAGATCAATCATCCTCATCCAATGAGCAAACAACGTATGTACCAATCTATCTGGATTTACTAATCCCCAATTTAGTAATCCAACGATTGGGAACTATTTTAGTTTTAAGCTTTCTAAGAATTTAGATCTCATTAAAATGATCATCATCATTATTCTAAAAGCATTGCTTAAAACTATGAGTTTATCACATATTATAAAACAGCATCATGTAGATAATTAAAAGCCTTTAATAAATTAATACTTTTTATTAATAAATGAATAAGATTGTTACAAAGTATATGCTTTATCATCAAACATGATTGGCTTGTGTGCATACTACTTTCATATAGTACAGACAAAAAGTTCTTAACATAATCAATTTGATTGATCAATTAGGACAACTGGTTTTGTCATGGATGAAGAGTTGAGCCAAGATTTGATCTTGCACTCACTCTCGGACTCCTTTCACAATTGTTGTGAATTTTTCATATGGACAAGCTAGATATCAGCCTCGCTGATTTGCTTAACGTGTTGAAAAATATTGAGAGTCACTTTCCAAACAAGAAAAACCAAGTCTTACTGGTAGGGGCCAAAGGATCTTCTGAAAAGAAGAACGATTCAAAGAAGGTGAATGAAAAGGCAAAAACAAAGGATAATAAGAACAAAAGCGACACGGATAGCAAAGGAGTTTTCTTCCAATGCAATAAGCACGGACATTTGAAAGAAGCTGCGAGAAGCGTCTTGCGAGAGGCTAACCAAAGAAGCTTAGTGAAGTTTTAGGTTATAAATACAAATTTGTTCATGATTTAAAATAAATTTTCTTTAAGTCAAGGTTCTACTTGGGTATTGGATACCGGCTTTGGTTATCATAAATATAGATTTATGAAGGGACCAAGGAAGTAGAAGGCTAAACAAATATAAGTAATCCTATATATGGAAATGTAGCAAAGGTTGCCATATTAGCCATAGAAACTTATAGTTTAGCAATGCCTACGGGCAAATCTATTAAGTCAATAAGTTGTTATTGTATTCTAGTTCTTGTTAAAAAATATTATTTCTATTTTATTGTTGGACAATGAAATCTTTGGTATTATAATTAAGAACAATTGTTGTTCTATTTATAATAATAATGTTTTGTATAGAACTGGAATATTACTTAATAAATTTAGTATACTTGACTTACATGAAAATAATTTTGCATATTGAACAAATTAGTATAAGAAAAGGAGATGATCATTCAAAGAGTTGAATGTATGTATTTGCTGAAATACAAGTATGAATTATTTGAAAGGTTCAAAGAATTCAGAAATGAAACAAATTGACAAAGTATTAAGATTCTTTGATTAGATCAAGGAATAAATACTTGTGTAATAAGTTTCTAGATCATCTCAAATGGTTTTCTCATAATGGACGCCTCCTAATATGCAATAATTGATTGATGTATCTGAAAGGAAAAATCATACCTTGTTGAACATGGTACGATCCAAAATGATTTTACCGACATTCCAGTATCCTTCTAGGATCATGTCCTAGAAATGGCTGCATATCTACGAAAAGGTAACCTCAAAATCCTGGCCCCAAGACTCCATAAAAGTTATGGACGGGGAGGATTCCTAATCTTAAGTATGTTAAGATAAGGGGTTGTCCAACTTATGTGAAAAGGTTTCAAAGGATAAGCTTGGGACAAGATTTGACATGTACAGATTTGTGGGACATCCTAAAGTAAGTTTAGGGTATATGTTCTATAATTCTACTTAGCAAAAGGTGTTTGTTACGAAACACGCTGCCTTCTAAGATAAAGGTGTTTATCATAAAAAGGGGCTAGTGGGAGGATAATAGATCTTGAAGAGTTCAAGAACCACAAAACACTATAAGTCAAATAAGAGAACACAGTAGATGACATATTGTACCACAACTGAATCGTAAATCTGAAATAGTACTGAAGATACCTAGGAGGTATGGATTCATCATGGATATGATGATGAGGTACGCATCATAGAAGATGATGATCCAGTTACATACAATGAGGTAAGTGTTGTAGACACTCAGAGAAATGGATTGAAGCAAGTTTCTCAAATATGGAACATTCGTTTTGATGAGGCAATCAAAAGAGTTTGATTTTATCAAAAATAAGAATGAACCTAGTGTGTACAAAAGGGTCAGTGGGAACATCGTGACATTCCTAGTACTATATGTTGATATACTACGGATAAGGAATGACATACCAATGCTACAATCAGTAAAGATAAAGTTGTCTAAACATTCCTCCATGAATGGTTTGGGAAGAGTATCTTAATTGGGGATATAAATCTATATAGATAGATTTAAGAGGATGCTCGACTTAACCCAAGGAACGTATATTCATTTGATGCTAAAGTCGTTTAGCATGGCAAACTCCAAGAGATGTCTCATGTCGATGAGCTATGGAGTGTATCTCTCTTAATAGTCCCCACAGACTCCTGAAAAGAGAGGTCGCATGAGTGACAATCATGTATGCAATGAAATGTATGAGACCTGATGTTGATCAGTCATATTATGGAGAAGTTCACTATGAGTCAGTGAAAAACATCTTAAAGTGCTTAACTAGCACTAAGGATGTGATCATATTCATGGTGGGTCTAAATTAAAACTAGAGGGCTTAGCAGACTCAAGTTTTTCAGACGCACCAAGATGATGAAAAATCCACTTCAAGGTAAAGCGTTATCTTGAGCAATTGGTGCGATGAATTGGAAATGTTCCAGAAATAAAAGAGTTCTTTGGTTTAGTGATAAAGACAAAGTATATAGCTATAAATGAAGCTGCAAGTTGATTGTTTGGATTAAAAGTTCATTACAGAACTAGGAATAGTTCCTAAGTCTCATCTTGGATCTAAACATGTGTTGTGGCACTTTCATTTGATTATTAGAATCATTGAAAGATGGGAAATCATATAGAGATAGTGGAATCTCATGAACAACATTACATATCCATTAACTAAAGCTTATCCAACAGCAGGATAATCGTCACTTAGAGAAGAAGAGTATGAGATAACATGGCGATTGACTTTAGTGCAAGTGGGAGATTGAAAGTAGTATGCACACAAGCCAATCATGTTTGATGATAAAGCATATACTTTGTAACAATCTTATTCATTTATTAATAAAAAGTATTAATTTATTAAAGGCTTTTAATTATCTACATGATGCTATTTTATAATATGTGATAAACCCATAGTTTTAAGCAATGCTTTTAGAATAATGATGATGATCATTCTAATGAGATCTAAATTCTTAGAAAGCTTAAAACTAAAATAGTTCCCAATCGTTGGATTACTAAATTGGGGATTAGTGAATCCGGATAGATTGGTACATACGTTGCTTGCTCATTGGATGAGGATGATTGATCTCATGATCATTTGTGTGGAGACACTAAAGCAAGTATGTAGGTGCTTATTAGAGAATAAGTTCACTGAACGTGGCTCGCTAAGGAATACCTAATAGAGTTTTACTTGCCTGTCAATAGGAATTCCTGTAGTGATAGTAGTACAAGTGACCCTTGGACTTGAGATCATCATAGTATCTTGTGTATGATGAGTTATACTTTAACTTATTCCTTAAGACCCTTAGGGTATATCAAAGGGTATGCTTGGGTATAATAAGTTGTACATGGAGATAATGTATGATCAATAAAGAATCTACCACTTCTATTAAAAGAAGAGAAATGTCCTATGTGATTCGATAAATGACAACCCAGTAGTCCTTGGCCAAGGCAGAATGAAATTAGAAAGGAGTTTCTAATTTGCATTATTTGGTGTTGTGAATTTAAGGATCGAAATACATATAATTAAATAAAATAAGACTTGATAGTAATTCCATATCTTATATTTAATTGGGACATTGTATGGTGGAAGGATTGAATTGTACGGTAACTATTTACTCAAAGGTTCTTTTATGATTAATGTTGAAATCTATATTATCTGGAAAGTCGTTGAACGCTAGGGAGGCTTATCCCTATTATAGAATAAATATTATTTATTTAAATAAATTAATTGTTTAATTTATTTATTTAAATAAGATTAGAATTGTTCTAATTGATTTATTCACAACCGGTTTAATATGGAGAACCTAAAGGGTCACACCATAAAAGGAAGAATAATTATTTAAGAAGTTAATGGCATAATCGTAATAATATTTTAAGTATATTTAATTTAATCTATGGTGATAGAATAAATTAAATAGCTTAATATTTATTATTTAATATTTTAGTAATATTAAATATAAATTAATAAGAGGAGTCTTATTAATATTATTACAATTATTATTATTTTAATTTCTAAAAGAGTTTAGGAATTAATTTAATATAAGTACTCTCATTTATTCCTAATTGGATTAGGAAGGAAAATTAGTTAAAGGAGTTTAATAAATTATCACTAATAAGATTAGGGAGCTTAATTAATTAAAAGAATTTAATTAATTAAATAAATCCCAATTCCTTAATTGTTAAGGTGGGTTGCCCACATCTATAAATAAGAGGAGTCTTATTATGGGTGAGGGGGTTGTTGACTTTTACAACATACGTAATAATTCCAATTGGTTGGAGAGTACGCCCTTTTTCTATACAGATAGGAAAACTAGGGTTTGAGCCAATACACCATCTTCTTGAATCTTTATTTTTCCTTGGTGGATCACCTCTAGAGGCCAAACACTTGGGTGGCTAACGTTGATCAAAGGAAGGAACCAAACCCGGAAATTCAAGGAGATCGCGGAGAAGTAGGAGGTGAACTCGTACCTGAGGAAGCTCGTTTCTACAAGGGTATGATTTCATAATTTCTTATTCTTCGTTTAATTAATAATTGTGCATAAAAGGTGATCCGGGTATATGGTTTGTAAAAATTTAAAACTCTGATTTTACACGTTTCCACTAATTTTGTGCAATTTGATTGCGTTCTTGAATATTACAAACCTAACATAACTTTCATTACTGGTTTATGGCTTCATGAAATACGGAGATGTCTTACTCATACGTTTATCATCTTTGATGATTTGCATTCTTATCTTCTTCTTATAACTCTTCTAGGACTCAGCACACATCGCTTCTATGCTAGTAGTCCATATGGTACTCTGAGTGATTTCCCATAAATAACCAACAAACAAGTTCCCGTCTGATCTACACTGCCATCACAGTGAGTTAAATCGGTTGTCAGTTTTGTATATACCTTCGCTCTCTAAAGGAATTGTTTAGCCCAACTCTCATATGTCAACCATCAAAGGTTACGACCGTACTACAACCTAAACTCATCTTAACTTATCCGAACTATTAAACTATAATGTTCGTTAAGTCAATTTCTTATTCCCTATGGCTTTCTGACAACTAAATGCCATACTTCAGGATTCATTCATTATCGTCTAAGTCATACAGTCTTTTGTATACTCAGAATGATCATTCAAATTAATCATTAACTCAGCTTCTTTACATTACGCGTACTTGTATTTATTTCAGCTTCTTCACCATTCATGGTTTAATCATTGGTCTTCATTATCATACGGTCAAACCATACACAGGGTGTAGGTTCTGTCCGTTTAATATTTGTGTACACTCAACCTTCACTTAAGGTTTAAATCACTTGTTTTAGTGTTACATTAGTTAAACATTATGTTCTTTATCTTCCCTTACATTTTCCCCAAGAGTTGAGCAGTTAAAAGCTCCTCTACGGGGCTCTACTGCACCACCAAGATCATGGCCACGGTCCCCCTTCCTTTCCCCACATGCCAGAAGCGCCACTGGCACCGCGACGCCATCCTCTGTGTTATAACTCGCATTGGGGCGCAAGTTTGTAGTACTCAACTCCCTCGGTCTGGCGCTGCTGCGCCACCTTACAAGGCATGGCTGGCGCTGAGGCGCCAAGCCCTAATTCTTGAAAATTTTTTCTAAGTGTTTGATCGTTCTGAGATGCTTACTTTCCGATCTCATAAATTATTCTTTATAACTCAGAATGAGGTCGTTCTAATGCCATTCTCTTCCTTATCTTACGTACTTCAATCCCCCTCGGACAGAACTTTGTTCTGAATACGTTAACATGCCATTTGATTGGCTTAATCTTTATCTTTTGTTCATTTTACGTTATTAACGTTCTTCGTTCATTCGTTCATCTATAATTCGGTCATACGAACTCGGAACTCATTCGTTCTTGAGTCCACAACTCACGTTCTCTTACTTTCTTATGAAACCCTACACCTTTGGGTTCATTTACACACTTTCTAATTCTCGTTCGTCTTTTATAAAATTTTTGTCTTGAACGTTTCTACCGTTCCTAACCAAGCAATAAGCAACTAACTTATACGCGATGGTTTTAAACTTGTCCATCAAGAACAATTATACTACGATGGTTTTAAATTTGTCCATCAACAACGTTTTTTGCGTTCTTCGTTCGTTCTTCATTTTTAATCGATATTTTGATTACGATTTCAATTTTTGTTGGAATTTGATGGTATAAAACACCATTCCTTACCTATTTCACCGAATCGTTCATATGATTCATTCGAATCACTTAAATTCATTACGAATCTTATATTTCCTTAAGAATTTTACAACATAAACTTCAAATTCTTATTTTCTTCATTTTCTCATGATTTCAATCATATGAAATCATTCCTAATATTCTTTACTCTTATTTTCATTAAACTATGATTTAAACATAGAAACTTCAAGAAAAATTATATAGAAGTTAGGTTTCGGATTACCTTTATTCTTTAATCTCCTTTCGTCGGACAAAGTTTGATCACGAGTCAACTTTTCCTCTTCATTTTCCTCTTATTCCTCATCCGAAATCTCCCTCTCTCTCTCTCTTTCTCTCTCTCTCTCATGTTGGAGGATTTTCAAAATCCCAAACAAATGAAATCTAAGGTTCCTTTTATAGATTTTCCAAGATAGGGGCAAAATAGTCATTTTACCCCTCCGGTTACTATTCACACCTCCTTACTATTCCACCACTTTACTATTCACAAAAATTCGCTTGGAAGTTTCGTGGTTCCGTCTTTCGAGTTTCGTCCGACAGTTTTAAAAACTACGATTCTCGGAATCCAAATATTTTTGGATATTTCGTCTTTCATTTACAGTTTAACTTTTACGTATTCCTCGGATCTCCGAAAAACTGAAAAACACTTTTTCACGTTAAGCATTTTCATTCACGTTTTCCCCTAACGTAGTTAAACGAATGAAAAGTACATAACAATACTTTTTGTCATTTTTATTTCGTCCAATTTTTACACGTTTTTCGATAAAAACTTTTATCGGCTTACTTAACTTTTCACGATATATTATCGTCAAATCTTTCGACGGAATATCATTTCGACATACCTAACTCTCGGAAAGGCTTAGATTATTCAAACCTAACCCTTAGGGTTTTGTCGGGTGAATAGTGCCTATTTCGTCTTTTTCCCCGGATTTTTTTTTCATCTTTAAAATTCTTACTCATTCAGTCTAGCTCGTAGCTAGAATCCTCCCGACTTATAATCATCCTAGGTTCTAGAATGATTAATAAACACATAGCACATAATATTATTAATAAAAATTCATTTTATTAATAACTAATTCTTTAAATCTTAATTTTTGAACAATCCGGATTCTCCGAGTTGTTACAGATAATAGTTTATATAACTCCTCAGCACTATTTGAAAATTTTTTATTCTTGTGAGTGGTATATTGGGTAGCATGTGATGATGTGTATGAATGGTGTAAGTTGTATGGTGTAAGGTGTGAAATTAATTTCGAGGACAAAAATCTTAAAAGAATGGGTGAATGTGACGACCTGAGAATTTAGACGAATTTATAAAATCTTAAATAATGGATTAAAGGTTGAATAATAAACCGAGACAGAAAATAAGTGTATGGATTTGACGTTTCTGTGAAAGAATTTTAAGGATTTCAAAAAATTTCAGAAAAGGACTGGAATGATTTAGTAGACTGTAAGTGATAGTCTGATAATGAGGTATATGTTTGGTGTATGAGTTCATAAGAATCTGTGTATGTGATTATGTGAGACCCCAGATTTTATGAATAAATATTTAATTTTCTCGAAATAATTTTTTTGGAATATTATGGTGTGAATTTGATATAATGTTATAGTTGTGGGTAGTATTTATAAATTTTGCAAAGTATGCAAGTTGTTATATAATATTCGATTGGTCGGGGAATATTATTTTTGTTAGGGAATATCCGTATGATGGTACAATCATTGGTGGACCCCACAACGAAATTATTGTCAGACTGAGAAAACGACAAAAATATTTTTATGAAAATAATGGCGGAAGTTTTACCGTTAATACTATTGAACTACTCTGTAGTAAAAGTACAGTAATACGCGTGGTTGCATAGTAGCAAACGGTATTGATTATTGATGCTTATGTGATAAGTCACTTAGTTTTGTTTTATTGATATTATTAATGTAATAAAACAGAAAAGCTTTTTATATAAAACACAATACTTTTATAAAGTTATTCTATAAATAGAATATATTATATTTTATTATGCATAGTGTTACATAGTGCCTGCATAGTGTTTTGTATAGTAAAATCTTTTTTATATAACAAAATACTTTTATAAAGTTATTCTTTTTATTAGATTATAAATAGAATATATTATATTTTATTTAAAAGATTTTGCTTTAAATCTGGACCGTCCGATTAAAACTAAATCAATTTGGATACATTCATGAATTAGTTACTATACGATCCATTCTTCTATAAATAAGCTCATTCCTTCATTATTTCTTATTTAATTCATTGAAACTCTAGAGAGAGAAACTTTAGAAAGAGTTCTTCTTCTATAATCTTGAGCGTATTTCTTTAGAGTTTAAGAAAACTTTGAGCGTAGGGCAAGTTTTCTTCGAGTATATCCTCGCCCTACCAGTAGGAATACTTTTCTTTCAAAGGTAAGGGATATTATTTGTTGTACTCGTAAGGGGTATTATTTCTTTTGTATTCATGAAGAGAACTTCTGTTATTCCATTCTTTATTATTCTGTTGGAATATCCTGTCTGTGCGTTTACGCATGACCTGGTTCCATTTCTTTAATATTACATTGGAATAACACATGCATGCGATCTATCGCATCAAGCATGGTGATTTCTTCTATTATTCCATTCTTTATTATTCTGTTGGGATAACCTGTCTATGTGGATTATCACATGCATGGTGAATGATCCTTCGTATTCATTTCTTACTAAATTATGGAAATAATCTGTCTACGTGGATTACCGCATGGCGGACGAAAATCCATTTGCAGTTTCATATATTCTTTTATACTCAGTTGGTTAAATCTTTAACTTCTATACTCCATGAAATTAGTAGAATATCCTTGATATTTGCGCTTCATCAAGTATCTTTTCATGGAAATATTCTTCTGAGCATTTTTGAGTTTTACTCTACAAGAAGTATCTTGTTGACAATTTGGACATTATTGGTTCCTGGATAAATTAATTCTGGAACTTGTTTTATTGAATTATTATGTCATTGTCATCATCCTCATGTTTATATTATGTTAAAATTCATCTGTGGCCTGTAATGCATTGATGGACTTGGTATGATTATGACCAGGGATTATTCGGTATAATCATGACCGTAATGTTATAAATGATGTGGAAAAAGTCCTCATTTGCCCGTAATGCATTGATGGACAGTTTTTGGTATGATTATGGCTATGGATTCTCTTCGGTCAAGGGTGCAAAGATGAATTATTTTATGGCATGATCAGGACCGTTGATGAAAACACGATTATCTTTGGCCCGTAGTGCATGGATAATTTGTGGTCATGATACTAAAGAATATCCTTGGCCTATAGTGCAGGGATGATTTGATGATGTAGATTATTTATTGAGCTGAGTCTCAGTGATAAAAGTGATGAAAAACTTTTTAAATCCTAGAAGATGGTAGATTTTATTCTCTACTTGACTCTTCTAATGGATTGCTTGTTCCGCTGTAGTTAAACTTGATGTTTATTATATTGTATCAGTTTAACACTATTGAAGGCTAACGATAATTTATTCTGCATTATCTTAGTTATAATATTTCTTACTGGTCTAGTTGAGCTCACCATTTCTTTCACTGTTCTCTTTAGGAAATGAGAATGTAGCCAGAACTAGTCGGGGAACGGAGTGACGGTTCAGAAGATAGCATTAGTAGTCCTCACTATTCTGTTAAATAGTTTGACAATAAATGTATTGAGGACTCCATTGATTGTGGATATTGTCTAGATGATAATATTTGTATTAAAACTCACAGCAATTGTTTTGTCATATTTTACACGACAGTTGTATAATTAAGTTTTTATTTGTATTTTGTACCATTGTATTTGGCAACTTAAAATAGGTGATGTATACCTATTTTGGGGGCGTCACAGTTGGTATCAAACCTTAGGGATATGATCCCTGGATAAGATGTGAGATAAGAACTAGGAGGGGAGAGACGGGGAATTCCTTCGCTAGTATGACCTACCTAAGTTTATTTGGTATTTAATTGGTCGGTCAGGGTATAGGGATAATATATGATATATAATTAACCCTTGTTTTGTGGCAGTGTTTGAGAATGGCATCCGAAAATGTTGAGATAAGCAATGAAGCACATGAGACCGTTGAGTCAGCTCAACCAAAAGATAACGAGCAATAATAAGATAATAATCGTACCGGTGGCAACGATCATCGGAACAATGATAACTATTGTGGAGGAAATTATCATGCCAGGAATGGTAACCACTTCGGTGGTAATCATGGCCAAGATAATAGAAGTGGAAATTTTCAAGAAGAGAAGGTCATTTAGCTCGATTTTGTTGTGTAGTAAAGTCAAGTCCGGCTGGGATAGTCACGCTAAAGGATGTCCCAGACAATTCAAAGCCGATAGTTTAAGTGAGAGCGTGTGTCGAGGAACCCGAACGAAGTTATCACGGGTAAGTTAATCATAAACTCTTGCGAAGTCTATACAGTGTTAGATACTGGTTCTACTCACACTTTTATTCACCTAGTTGTGTTCAATGTTTGAACTTAACTCCGGAGAAGTTAGACTTTGACTTATCGGTTGAAACTCCGTTAGAAGAAACCTTCATTACATGTGCTATCCAAGTCTGGGATGAGAGTCACAGTTTTGAATGATATTTCTATTGTTAATAAATTTCCTGACGTATTCTTGAAGACTTCTTAGCCTACCCTAGAGCGTGAAATCGAATTTTATATTAACCCCAGTACAAAACCCATTTCTTAAACCCTCAAATATTTCTTCAACTAAAATGAACGTAACATGCGCCAAAGACGTTGACTCGAGCTGTTGAAGATTACGATCGTACCATTCAATACCATCGTAGGTAAAACAAACATGGTAGCTGACGCGTTGAGTAGAAGATTGTATGCAGTTATAAGTGCTAATATACGAACCCACGTAAAGATAACGAATATACGAGTAGAATCGACTTTAATCGATAAAGTTAAAGCCGTGCAAGCTACATACTCAGAGCTGATGAATGTGAAGAAGAAGGTTCAAGAGGGCGTTATTCTAGAAGCAAGAATCGATGAAGAGAGGAAATCTCAACCATCGATTTAATTAACCCATTTGAAATCCTCAATCGAGTAGGAACTCTGGCTTATAGACTCGTTTTACCGCCAAGTATGTCGCGTGTTCATAACGTTTTTAACGTATCGACGTTACATAAATATGTGGACGACCTGAACCACATTATTAATTTAGAACCGGACGAGATAACGGATGATTTAACGTATGAGGAGATACGTGTTAAAATCATGGATAAGAAGGATTATATTCGACACTCAAAGGTTATACCTCAAGAGTTAGAATCTGAAATGAAGTCAAGGTGCCCTCACCTCTTCAGCATACCAGGTACGTACGTAAATTTCAAGGGAGAAATTCCATAAGGAGGGGAGATTGTGAGACCCCAGATTTTATGAATAAATATTTTATTTTCTCGAAATAATTTTTTTTGAATATTATGGTGTGGATTTGATATAATGTTATAGTTGTGGGTAGTATTTATAAATTTTGCAAAGTATGCAAGTTGTTGTATAATATTCGATTGGTCGGGGAATATTATTTTTGTCAGGGAATATCAAATGACGACAAGACAATCATTAGTGGACCCCTAACGGAATTATTGTCGGATTGAGAAAAGCGACTTTTTATGAAAATAACGGCGGAAGTTTTCTTTATTATCTTGTTGAACTACTCGGTTAGTAAAAGTACAAGATGTCTGGCGTTGTTGTGTAGTAGTAATACATCGTATTGATTATTGATGCTTATGTGATAAGTCACTTTCGGTTTTGTTTTATTGATATTATTAATGTAATAAAGCGGAAAAACTTTTATATAAAAGCAGAATACTTTTATAAAGTTATTCTATAAATAGAATATATTATATTTTATTATGCATAGTATTGCATAGTGCCTGCATTGTATTTTTCATAGTAAAATCTTTTTATATAAAACAAAATACTTTTATAAAGTTATTCATTTTATTAGATTATAAATAGAATATATTATATTTTATTTAAAAGATTTTGCTTTAAATCTGGACCGTCAGATTAAAACTAAATCAATCTGGACCGTTCATGAATTAGTTACTATGCAGTCCATTCTTCTATAAATAGAAGCTCATTCCTTCATTATTTCTTATGAATTCACTGAAACTCTAGAGAGAGAAACTTTAGAGAGAGTTCTTCTTCTATAATCTTGAGCGTATTTCTTTAGAGTTTAAGAAAACTTTGAGCATAGTGCAAGTTTTCTTCGAGCATATCCTCGCCCTACCAGTCGGAATACTTTTCTTTCAAAGGTAAGGGATATTATTTGTTGTACTCGCAAGGGGTATTATTTCTTTTGTATTCATGAAGAGAACTTCTGTTATTCCATTCTTTATTATTCTATTGGAATAACTCAGTATATCTGTGAACTACCCTATTCTTGGTGAAATTCTTCTGTTATTCCATTCTTTATCATTATGTTGGAATAACCTGTTTATGCGAAGTACCGTATACATGGTGAAATTCTTCTGTTATTCCATTCTTTATTATTCTGTTGGAATATCCTCTCGGTGCGTATTACGCCTGACCTGGTTCCATTATTTATTATTCTGTTGGAATAACCTGTTTGTGATGTCTATCACATGCCTGGTGAAGTCTTTTGTTATTCCATTCTTTATTATTCTGTTGGAACATCCTGTCGGTGCATTTACGCATGACCTAGTTCTGTTATTTATTATTCTGTTGGAATATCCTGTCTGTACGTTTACGCATGACCTAGTTCCATTTCTTTAATATTATGTTGGAATAACTTGTCTGTGCGGTCTATCGCAAGCATGGTGATTTCTTCTGTTATTCCATTCTTTATTATTCTGTTGGGATAACCTATCTATGTGGATTATCACATGCATGGTGAATGTTCCTTCGTATTCATTCCTTAATAAATTATGGAAATGATTTGTCTACGTGGATTACCGAATGGCGGACAAAAATCCATTTACAGTTTCATATATTCTTTTATACTCAGTTGGTTAAAGCTTTGACTTCTATACTCCATGAAATTAGTAGAATATCCTTGATATTTGCACTTCATCAAGTATCTTTTCATGAAAATATTCTTCTGAGCATTTTTGAGTTTTACTCTACAAAGAAGTATCCTGTTGACAATTTGGATCCTATTGGTTCCTGGATAAATTAATTCTTGAACTTGTTTTACTTAATTATTATGTCATTGTCATCATCCTCGTGTTTATATTATGTTGAAGTCATCTGTGGCCTGTAATGCATAGATGGACTTGGTATGATTATGATCAGGGATTATTTGGTATAATCATGACCGTAATGTTACAAATGATGTGGAAAAAGTCATCACTGGCCCGTAATGCATTGATGGACAGTTTTTCGTATGATTATGGCTATGGATTCTCTTCGGCCAAGGGTGCAAAGATGAATTGTTTTATGACATGATCAAGACCGTTGATGAAAACACGATTATCTTTGGCCCGTAGTGCATTGATAATTTGTGGTCGTGATACTAAATAATATTCTTGGCATGTAGTGCAGGGATGATTTGATGATGTGGATTATTTATTGAGCTGAGTCTCAGCGATAAAAGTGATGAAGATGGTAGATTTTATTCTCTACTTGACTCTTCTAATGGATTGCTTGTTCCACTGCAGTTAAACTTGATGTTTGTTATATTGTATCAGTTTAACACTGTTAAAGGCTAACGATAATTTATTCTGCATTATCTTAGTCATAATATTTCTTACTGGGCTAGTTGAGCTCACCCTTTCTTTCACTGTTCTCTTCGGGAAATGAGAATGTAGCCGGAACTAGTTGGGGAACGGAGTGACGGTTCAGATGATAGCATTAGTAGTCCTCACTATTCTGTTAAATAGTGTGACAATAAATGTATTGAGGACTCCATTGAGTGTAGATATTGTCTAGATGATAATATTTGTATTAAAACTCACAGCAATTGTTTTGTCATATTTTACACGACAGATGTATAATTAAGTTTTTATTTGTATTTTGTACCATGTATTTGTCGACTCAAGATGGGTGATGTATACCTATTTTGGGGGCGTCATAGATTATATGTGTACAGTGTTGGTTTATGTGTACAAAATTGTGGTTTAAGAATAAGGATTGATCAGATAAGTTATATACATGACAAACCCTAAAATTGGGTTAAGAATACCAAGGTTAAGTGAGAAAATTTTAACGAACTGTTAGAAACCCTAACGATCAGACCGAAAACCCTAATTACAGTTCCGGAAATCCAAAACCTTAATTTGGATAATCAAAACCCTAATTCGGGAACTTAAATGTGAAGTATAAAATCTTAAGTGTTAAAGGATATGGGATAAAAGGGAAATGTCCAAAATACCCTTTAAGTTGTAGAGGAAAAGACCAAAATACCCTTAGTAGGTGCGAAATGACTAAAATGTCCTTTTACTTAAAAGTTAAGTAAAAGATATTTTGTTATTTATGACGAGTAACCAAATGAGTTTGACACGTGTCTAGCAACTTGGATCAGCCAATTTTGAACACATAACAACAATTGTGTCCATGGAAATCAAAAGATTAATAATTAAAGTTAAGAAATATCTTACTTTAGTTCATAAGTTAGCCATCTTTTTCTCTCTCTCCAAATTTTGAAATATTGAGAGGAAGTAAGTGAGAAGATAAACCATGATCATTTCATAGCTTTCCAAAAATAGAATCAATGATCAGAAGTTCAAGAATCAAGCATAAAGGTATAAAACCCTAATTTTGTTAATCCTTGTGATTCATGTTAGATGTTGTTGTTAGATGTTTAGAAGTGTGTTAAGGGACGTTATTGAGTGATCCAAGATGTTATATCAAGGATCCATAACATCTTAGAAGCCAGAAAATCAAGTTTTTAAACTGACCAAGAAACCTAATTTTAGTGCCTGACAGTCATATGTCAGAGCCCATAGATCTGTACCTGTTAGTTTTTTGGTGTGTTTTAAGTTATAGATTTGTTCTATGCCATTTGGACTATGATTTGGAATTGGAATCAGGGTCACATCATGTATATATTGAAATTTATTAATGGCCAAAGTCAGTTGACCGACCATGACCAACTGGAATCTAGGCAACCCAGAAACCCAGAATGGTCTGACAGCCATTTTTGAGGGCTTAGATTTTGCTGTGTTTAGATAGTTTGGCCAAGTTGTTGTTTTGATCTTGTAGACTGGTATACGGACTACACATAAAAGTCATTAGAACACCCAGATCATGTATATGATCCATAAAAAACAAGGTCATACTTGAGTTGACCGACTGCCATATGAAGAAATCTGGAAAACCAAGATTTCTCGAGAACAACTTTCTGACATACTTTGACCAACTTTAATCTTTCATATGTGATGTTGTTAGATGGATCTTGTGTTATGTTATTGTTCCCTGACATCTTGAATACTTGTGTTGTGACGCCCCCAAAATAGGTATACATCACCCATTCTGAGTCGCCAAATACATGGTACAGAAAAACAACTACAACTTTATTAATACAATTGTCGTGCAAAATACAACAACACATACTGTGAGTTTAAATACAATATTGTCTACTAGACAATATCTACGCCCAAATAAAGTCCTCATTACAATTATTGATGCACTATTTTACAAAATAGTAAGGACTACTAAAACAGCTATATTGAATCATCACTCCATACCCCGACTAGTCCCTGCTAAATTCTCACCTCCTGAGAAGAAAAATGGAACAAAAAGGAAAATATTGAGCTCAACTAGCCTAATAAAGAACATTATGACTAAGATAATATACAACAAATTATCCTTGGTCTTCAACATGGAAAAATCTGATAGAATACAATAGACAACAAGTTTTAAATCAACAACTGCAGCGGAAACAACAATTCATTAGAAGAGTTAAGTAGAGAATGAAATCTACTATCATCTATGAATTTAAAAGTCCATCATCAATATTTTATCCTCAGTAACATCAATCAATATACATCTTGAATCAAATATTCATCTTTGCACTTTCACGGCCAAAGATATTCATTTCATATCACCGGTTAAGTCATGTATTCATCTCAACACTTGTTTATCTTTGCACTACGGGCCAAAGATATTCATCAGGTAATCATACATCTTTGCACTACAGGCCAAAGATATTCATCAAGTATCATCATTATGGACTGAGGATGATGAAAAACATTTTAGAGAACGAATCCAGTGAGACAGAAGGACAAATATTAGGGACTCGTGTTTCGGTTTATCCAAATTCAATAATACTCCATAATAACCAATTATGATGCTGAATGAAACTTGTACTGAATAGCAACTCTCAAAGTATCTAAATACTCACAAAATACGCTCGATAATATAGAGAGAGAAAGAGAGAAAACTTTGTTTCTGGTGTGATTTTCAATTCTAACTTAGCCCTCTATTTATAGGAAAATGTTAGCACGCCGAAGCAGACTTGACCTACTACCTGATGGCTTTACCTGCTACTATTTCCACCCACCACATTTGAAATAAAATTTGAGCACATTTCTCACCAACCAAAAGTGGGGTCCACTCAATTCTAGAATTTTCCACCAAAAATCATTTATAACATAATTTCCGAATCAGCCACCTCTTAAAATTCATAACAAATCATACGTTCATTTTTATCGGTTCAAAATTTGTGGACATATACGCAACTTATATATGTATAACATATCTAAAAATCACAACGATCCAACTATTCGGATTAAAAATTATAACTCACATAATATATCCGAAAAATAACTGATTTGATTTGATTTTAATACCTCCATTCCGGCTGTAAATAATCGATAAAACACCTCAACATTAATTCCTTCAATTATATCCACATAAAATATATATTTCATTATCATATAAATAAATAATTAATTATTCACAAATAATATTACAGAATCACAATTATGACAACCAGGTCGTTCCATGGAAAGAGGGAGCTATCCAATAAGGATTTCTCCTTATCAGTTGCCGCAAATTAGGTGACCAAACCTCTCCTTAGACAGAACTTTCTAGATATTGCCAATAATGCTATCTAATAATATTATTCAAATAATATGAATTATTGATCGGATAATGGGAAATATTGTGCAGAGACAACAATAATAATATAAAATATCAACGCAGCAATTATTGAATCAATAAAATAAAATATTGAACAGTAACTACGGTAACAATTATTGAGTAGTGCCTTTTACGCATTTAATCAATAATTCAACCATACTATGCAATATCGTGTGCTCTTTGTGAAACCACGCCAGACATCGTATTTTAACCACGGGTATTCTAATGATGTTAACTCGTGAAACGATTACACCGTTATTTATAAAAACTTAAACTTGTCATTTTCTTCATCCGACAATTATTCTTTTATGAGGCCCACGAATGGTTGCGTCGTCATACGAATATTCCCCGACAACAAGAATATTGCACGACCAAACGAATATTCCCCGACAAAAATGAATATTTTATAACAACTTGCTTATTTTGTAAAATTTACACATTTCACCCATAACTAAAGTATTATATCAAATTAACTCCTTAATATTTCAAGATAATAAATAGAGAAAATTTAATTTTATTCATAATAAGTTGGGGTCTTACATCCTCCACTCCTTATGAAATTTCGTCCTCGAAATTGACGTACGTACCTGGTGTTTCGAAAAGGTGAGGGTACCTTGCTTTCATTTTCGATTCCAATTCCCAGGTCATTTCTTCAATAGCATGGTTCCTCCACAAAACCTTAACTTGTGGTATAACCTTGGTGCGTAGGACATGCTCTTTCCTATCCAAGATCTTAACAGGTACCTCATCGTAAGTTGAATCTTCGGCTATCTCGTCTAGTTCTAACTTAATAATGTGGTTTGGGTCTTTCACATATTTACGAAGCATAGATATGTGAAAAACATTATGAACACGAGACATGCTTGGAGGTAACGCGAGTCTATAGGCCACATTTCCTACTCGGTCAAGAATCTGAAATGTACCAATAAATCATGGATTGAGATTTCCTCTCTTCCCGAATCGTGTAACTCCCTTCCATGGAGCAATACGTAACAGTACATGATCCCCAATACCAAATTCCACGTCCTTTCGATGAAGATCTGCATAACTCTTTTGTCGATCCTGTGCCATTTGTATACATTGTCGAATCGTTTGGATCTTTTCCGTAGTCATATGTACCAACTCTGGTCCCAACAATGTTGCTTCACCCACCTCATCCCAACATATTGGAGAGTGACACTTTCATTCATACAAGGCTTCAAATGAATCTGTACCTATACTAGCCTGATAACTATTGTTGTAGGAGAATTCCACTAGTGGTAAATACTTATCCCAACTCCCTTTGAAGTCTAGGACACAAAGTCTTAATAGATCTTCAAGAGTTTGAATAGTCCTCTTTGATTGTCCGTCCGTTTGAGGATGGTATGCCAAACTGAATCGTAAATCCGTGCCCATAGCTTTCTGCAAGCTAACCCAAAATCGTGAAGTGAATCTTGGGTCACGATCTGAAACTATGGATACTGGCATACCATGCAATCTCACAATCTCATTCACATACATACTAGCAAGACGTTCAAGGGGATAAGTCTCACGTATAGGCAAGAAATGAGCCGACTTGGTTAATCTATCAACAATAACCCAAATCGCATCTATACCTTGAGAAACCTTGGGAAGACCCGTAGCGAAATACATAGTAATGTGTTCTCACTTCCATTTTGGAATCTCAAGTGGTTGCAATGGACCCTTTGGAAATTGATGCTCTGCCTTTACACGTTGACAGGTTAAACACCTCGAGATAAACTCCGCGATCTCTCTTTTCATATTGTTCCACCAAAATGTATGTCGAAGATCATGATACATTTTGGTACTCCCAGGATGGATTGCAAATGGTGTGTTATGTGCCTCCATTATCATTCTATGCTTCAAGTCAGGAGTTGACTCGAAGTATTCCTTCTTCATCGATTCCTGCTTCTGGAATAGCACCTTCTTGCACTTTCTTCATAACGACGATTTCTGTGTCCGTAGCTTGAGCAGCTTTAACTTTATCGATTAAAGTCGGTTCTACTCGTATGTTTGATATCATCACGTGGGTACTTGGAGCCTTTAACTCTATTTCCATCCTTTGTAAGTCGTACAAAATGGGCTTTTGTGTTAACAACATCGCAGTCGTACCCGCATATGATCTTCTACTCAATACATTAGCTACGACATTTACTTTTCCAGGATGATATTGAATGTTATGGTCGTAATCCTTCAACAGCTCGAGCCAACATCGTTGTCGCATGTTCAGTTCCTTTTGGGTGAAGAAATATTTAAGGCTTTTATGATTCGTATAAATATCCACTTTCTTCCCATACAGGTAGTGTCTCCATATTTTTAACGCAAAAACAACTGCCGCCAACTATAGATCATGAGTAGGATAATTCCTCTCATATTCTTTGAGTTGTCACGAGGCATAGGCTATGACTTTCCCATGTTGCATGAGAACACATCATAACCCTTTGCTCGAAATCATCAGAGAGATAACAAATCCATCCGAACCAGATGGTATTGTTAAACAGTCTTAGAAATGAGTATCCTCTAAGCTCTTGGAAACTCTTCTCGCATTCCTCGCTCCATACGAATTTTATATCTTTTTGAGTCAGCTGAGTTAACGGAGTAGCGATTCGAGAAAATCCTTCCACGAATCTCTGATAATAACCAGCTAAGCCCAAAAACCTACGCATTTCGGTTATTGACTTCTGTTACTCCCAACTTTGTATTGTTTCAATCTTCGCCGGGTCAACAGATACTCCATGTTTTGACACCACGTGCCCAAGGAATACTACTTCCTTAAGCCAGAACTCGCATTTCTTCATCTTGGCATATAGCTTGTTGTCACAAAGTCTTTGAAGTACCAGTTTTAAATGGTGTTCATGATCTTTACGGCTTTTGGAATAGATGAGGATGTCATCAATAAAGACAACAACGAAATGATCTAAATATTGCTTGAATACACGGTTCATCATATCCATGAAAGCATCAGGAATATTAGTCAATCCAAAAGACATGACTAAGAATTCATAATGTTCGTACCGAGTTCTGAAGGCAGTCTTTGGAATATCCTCAGTTTTAATCTTCAGCTGATGATATCCAGAACGAAGATCGATCTTTGAAAAGAATTGTTGTCCTTGCAACTGGTCAAACAGGTCATCAATACGAGGTAGGGGGATACCTATTCTTGATGGTGACATGGTTTAATTTCTCAGAAGTCAAGATAAAGTCGCATACTCCCGTGTTTCTTCTTTACAAATAAAATAGGAGCACCCCAAGGAGATGTACTAGGACGAATGAAACCGATGTCTAACAATTCCTGTAGTTGGACTTTTAACTCCTGAAGTTCAATAGGAGCCATTCGATATGGGGTTTTGGAAATGGGCTTTGTACCCGGTTCAAGTTCAATAAAGAATTCAACTTCTTGTTCTGGGGGTAGACTAGGAAGTTCTTCCGGAAATATGTCAGGAAATTCATTAACAACAAGAATATTATTCAAATCTGACGTGTTTTTGTTCAAGTCCATAATATGGGCTAAGAAAGCTTGACATCCATTTTTCAATAAACGAATAGCTTTATGGCTTGATATGACAGTGACTGATTTTAGTGGTTTAGTTGCTTGAATTAGTATAATAGGTTGGTTAGGAATATGAAAACTAACAACATTATGAAAACAATCAATTTTGGCATGATGAGTGGTTAACCAATCAATCCCTAAAATCACATCAAATGCAAGTATCTTTAAAGAGATAAGATCAACATGTAATGTGATTGTGCCAAATTGGATCAAACAAGATTTATAAACTGTAGATGTAATAAAGGTTTCACCTAACGGAGTTCCAAAAGATAAGTTAAAGTCCAATTTCTCCGGAGTCAAGTTTAAACATTGAGCACAAGCAGGAGAGATAAAAGAATGGGTAACACCAGTATCTAGTAAGGTATAAACTTCGCAAGAGTTCAAGATTAGCTTACCCGTGATCACCTCGTTCGGATTTCTCGTATTTTGGCCAGTCACGACAAACGCCCTTCCTTGAACCACCGACTTTGTTTTGTCCGTAGTCGCCTTTGGTGTCGCCGTCCCAATTGGACTTGACTTCGCTACAGGAAAAAATCGGGCTATGTGACCGTCTTTTCCACAATTGAAACACACCTTGGAAGGCTGTGAACAGTTTGGACTTATGTGTCCCTCCTCTCCGCATCTGTAGCATCTAACTGGCGGTCGTTCACCTCCCCTAAAATTTGTTGTAGGTGCTGGTGCTGCTGCGATGTCTTCCCGTCATTGTTGAATCTCCTCTTTTTGAAATTTCCACTTGACTCACCTCTCCTATTTTCATGGCCAAGATTTCCACTCGAGTGGTTACCGCTTTTATCCGTATTCTTCCCTCCTCACTGGTTATCTTCGCTCCGATGACTGCTGTCACCGGCATGACCGTGGTTGTGGCCCCTCGTTTGAACATACTCATTATCACGCTCTAATAATTGAGCCCTGTTTACAACATCTGAATAAAGAAAATTTATAAGAGATAAGATATTGCCGAATCTCGGGTTTTAGACCTCTCGTAAACATCCACGCCATCGTTCCTCATTTTCTACCAAATGAGGTGCAAACTCGATAACTCCATGAACTTCGCCTCGATTGGGACACCGGGCCATGTTATTCTGTTTCTAGTCTAATAAACTCTACCTCCTTCATATGATGAATACTTTCGTAAAAGTATTTGTCATTGAACGCTTTCTAAAATTTTTCCCAAGACATGTTGAGAAGCGGTGGCCGGGTATGCTTCTTCATGATTCCACAAGTAATTTGCCTCACCACAGAACATAAAGGTGGTGAATGGAACCTTCTATTCCTCCGTGCAGCCAAAGACATTGAATATCTTGGTAATTTGCTTAACCCACGTTTCCGCCTTAATCGGATCGGGTTTTCCCCAAAAATTCGTGGTCCCAACTCCTTGAATCGCTTGTCATTTGTGAAATAAAGCAGCGTTGCTATCATTTCCACAGTATTTTGTACACGAGTCTCCTAAATCGATTTTGTATGAATCGCAAAAAGCTTCTAAACATCGCATCATTCATCGTTTGCTTTCAGTAGTGTTGTTTATGAATGAATATTTCTTTTTCTGTTGCACGCTCTCTTGGTTGGTAATCAAAGGTTGTTCCACGGCCTCATGTAGACTACATTGTTAACGTTCTTAATCGCCATTCTTAAAGCGCCATAAAAGCAATGTTAATAAAATAAATTAACATATCACATAATATCCCTATATTATGACCAACCATCAAATAAGCTTAGGTAGGACACACTAGCGAAGGATTTACTCGTCTCTCCCCTCCTAGTGCTATTCCCCGATCTCTGCCAAAGACCATATCCCTAAGCTCGATATCAAATTGTGGCACCCCCAAAATAGGTATACATCACCCATTCGAAGTCGCCAAATACATGTAGTGCAGGAAAAACAACTACAACTTTATTAATACAATTGTCGTGCAAAAAATAACGACAACACATATCGTGAGTTTAAATACAATATTGTCTTCTAGACAATATCCACACCCAAATAAAGTCCTCATTACAATTATTGATGCACTATTTTATAAAATAGTGAGGACTACTAAAACAGCTATCTTGAATCATCACTCCATACCCCGGCTAGTCCCTGCTAAATTCTCACCCCTTGAGAAAAAAAATGGAACAAAAAGGAAAAGGGTGAGCTCAACTAGCCTAGTAAAGAACATTATGACTAAGATAATATACAACAAATTATCCTTAGTCTTTAATAGGAAAAAATCTGATAGAATACAATAGACAACAAGTTTTAAATCAACAACTGCAGCGGAAACAACAATTCATTAGAAGAGTTAAGTAGAGAATGAAATCTACTATCATCTATGAATTTAAATGTCCATCATCAATATTTTATCCCTGTAACATCAATCAATATACATCTTAAATTAAATATTCATCTTTGCACTACGGGCTAAAGATATTCATTTGTATCACCAGTTGGTCATGTTCATCTCAACACCTGTTCATCATTGCACTACGGGCCAAAGATATTCATCAGGTAATCATACATCTTTGCACTATGGGTCAGAGATATTCATCAAGTATCATCATTACGAACTGAGGATGATTAAAAACATTTTAGAGAACGAATCTAGTGATAGAAGGACAAATATTAGGGACTCGTGTTTCTGTTTATCCAAATTCAATAATACTCCATAATAACCAAGTGTGAAATAGAATTCAAAAAAAATATAAAAACATGGATAATATCAAAGATAGTAACCATAAAAGAAATCTGGGACGAAAAAGAGAAAATTTCATTTTTTGGTGAATAGTGTCGTATTTGTGAATAGTACCGTATACGTGAATAATGTCGTATACGTGAATAGTAACCCCAACACAAAAAGGTAGAAATTCCACAATAAAATTCATAACAATATCTCAGCATAATGATATTGAAGAAAATTCATTAACAACAGGAATATTATTCAAATCTGACGTGTTTTTGTTCAAGTATATAATATGGGCTAAGAAAGCTTCACATCCATTCTTTAATAAACGAATAGCTTTATGGCTTGATATGACAGTGACTGATTTTAGTGGTTTAGTTGCTTGAATTCGTATAACAGGTTGGTTAGGAATATGAAAACTAACAACCTTACGAAAATAATCAATTTTGGCATGATGAGTGGTTAACTAATCAATCCCTAAAATCACATCAAATGCAAGTATCTTTAAAGAGATAAGATCAACAGGTAATATGATTGTGCCAAATTGGATCAAGCAAGATTTATAAACTGTAGATGAAATAAAGGTTTCATCCAACGGAGTTCCAATAAATAAGTTAAAGTCCAATTACTCCGGAGTCAAGTTTAAACGTTGAGCACAAGTAGGAGAGATAAAAGAATGGGTAAAACCAGTATCTAGTAAGGTATAAACTTTGCAAGAGTTCTAGATTAGCTTACCCGTGATCACCTCATTCGAGTTTCTCGTATTTTGGCCAGTCACGACAAACGCCCTTCCTTGAACCATCGACTTTGTTTTGTCCGTAGTCGCCTTTGGTGCCGCCGTTCCAGTTGGACTTAACTTCGCTACAGGAAAAAATTGGGCTATGTGACCGTCTTTTCAACAATTGAAACACACCTTGGAAGGCTGTGAACAATTTGGACTTATGTGTCCCTCCTCTCCGCATCTGTAGCATCTAACTGGCGGTCGTAAACCTCCCCTAAAATTTATTGTTGGTGCTGGTGTTGCTGCTGATGTCTTCCCGTCATTGTTGAATCTCCTCTTTTTAAAATTTCAACTTGACTCACCTCTCCTATTATCATGGCAACGATTTCCACTCGAGTGGTTACCGCTTTTATCCGTATTCTTCCCTCCTCACTGGTTATCATCGCTCCGATGACTGCTGTCACCGGTATAACCCTGGTTATGGCCCCTTGTTTGAACATACTCATTATCACGCCCTAATAATTGAGCCCTGTTTACAACATCTGAATATAAAAAAAATTTATGAGAGATAAGATATTTACGAATCTGGGTTTTAGACCTCTCGTAAACATCTCTGCGTCATCGTGCCTCATTTTCTACCAAATGAGGTGCAAACTCGATAACTCCACGAACTTTGCCTCGATCTTTGGGACACCGCACATGTTGTTCTATTCCAAATCTAATAAACTCTACCTCCTTCATATAATGAATACTTTCAGAAAGTATTTGTCATTGAAACAGATTTCAAATTTTTCCCAAGATATGTTGAGTGCTTGGTCAGCACGCTTCACGATTCCCACCGCAAGAATTTGCCTCACCACGGAACATAAAGGTGGCGAATGGAACCTTCTGTTCCTCCGTGCAGCCAAAGACATCGAATATCTTGGTAATTTGCTTAACTCACGTTTCCGCCTTAATCGGATCGGGTTTTCCCCAGAAATCTGGTGGTCCCAACTCCTTGAACTGCTTGGCTGTGACAAACCATGCGTTGCTATCATTTCCACCTGTATTTTGTACACGAGTCTCCCTCGTCTGATTTTGCATGAACTACAAAAAGCTTCTAAACATCACATCATTCATCGTTTGCTCAATAGTATTGTTTACAGGAGGAATATTTCTTTCCTGTTGCACGTTCTCTTGGTTGGTAATCAAAGGTTGTTCCACAGTCTTATAGACTCCATTGTTAACGTTCCCAGCTACCATTCTTAAAACTGCCATAAAATAAGGGTTAATAAAACAAATTAACATATCACATAATAATCCCTATATTATGACCGACCAACAAATAAGCTTAGGTAGGACATACTAGCGAAGGATTTACTCGTCTCTCCCCTTCTAGTACTATTCCCCGATCTCCGCCAGAGACCATATCCCTAAGCTCTGATACCAACTGTGACGCCCCCAAAATAGGTATACATCACCCATTCTGAGTCGCCAAATACATGGTACAGAAAAACAACTACAAATTTATTAATATAATTGTCGTGCAAAATACGACAACACATACTGTGAGTTTAAATACAATATTATCTTCTAGACAATATCCACACCCAAATAATGTCCTCATTACAATTATTGATGCACTATTTTACAAAATAGTGAGGACTACTAAAACAGCTATCTTGAATCATCACTCCATACCCCTATTTAATCCTCGCTAAATTTCTCACCTCCTGAGAAGAAAAATGGAACAAAAAGGAAAAGGGTGAGCTCAACTAGCCCAGTAAAGAACATTATGACTAAGATAATATACAACAAATTATCCTTAGTCTTCAATAGGAAAAAATCTAATAGAATACAATAGACAACAAGTTTTAAATCAATAACTGTAGCGGAAACAACAATTCATTAAAAGGGTTAAGTAGAGAATGAAATCTACTATCATCTATGAATTTAAAAGTCCATCATCAATATTTTATCCCTGTAACATCAATCAATATACATCTTGAATCAAATATTCATCTTTGCACTACGGGCGAAAGATATTCATTTGTATCACCAGTTGGTCATGTTCATCTCAACACCTGTTCATCTTTGCACAACGAGCCAAAGATATTCATCAGGTAATCATACATCTTTGCACTACGGGCCAGAGATATTCATCAAGTATCATCATTACGGACTGAGGATGATTAAAAACATTTTAGAGAACGAATCCAGTGAGACAGAAGGACAAATATTAGGGACTCGTGTTTCGGTTTATCCAAATTCAATAATACTCCATAATAACCAAGTGTGAAGTAGAATTCAAAAATAAAGATCAAAACATGGATACAATCAAAGATAGTACCCATAAAAGACATCTGGGACGAAAAAGAGAAAATTTCATTTTTTGGTGAATAGTGTCGTATTTGTGAATAGTACCATATACGTGAATAATGTCGTATACGTGAATAGTAACCCCAACACAAAAAGGTAAAAATTCCACAATAAAATTCAAAACAATATCTCAGCATAATGATATTGAAGAAAATTCATTAACAACAAGAATATTATTCAAATCTGACGTGTTTTTGTTCAAGTCCATAATATGGGCTAAGAAAGCTTCACATCCATTTTTTAATAAACGAATAGCTTTATGGCTTGATATGATAGTGATTGATTTTAGTGGTTTAGTTGCTTGAATTCAGAGTATAACAAAGGTTGGTTAGGAATATGAAAACTAACAATCTTATTTAAAATAATCAATTTTGGCATGATGAGTGGTTAACCAATCAATCCCTAAAATCACATCAAATGCAAGTATCTTTAAAGAGATAAGATCAATAGTAATATGATTGTGCCAAATTGGATCAAGCAAGATTTATAAACCGTAGATGAAATAAAGGTTTCATCCAACGGAGTTCCAATAAATAAGTTAAAGTCCAATTACTCCGAGTCAAGTTTAAACGTTGAGCACAAGCGGGAGAGATAAAAGAATGGGTAAACCCAGATATCTAGTAAAGGTATAAACTTCGCAAGAGTTCAAGATTAGCTTACCCGTGATCACCTCGCTCGGTTTCTCATATTTTGGCCGACCACGACAAATGCCCTTCCTTGAACCAATCGACTTTGTTTTTGTCTGTGAGTCGCGCCTTTGTGTCACGTAGTCCTAGTTGGACCCGACTTTGCTACTGAGGAAAAAATTGGGCTATGTGGACTGTGTTTTCCACAATTGAAACACAACTTGGAAGGTTGTGAGCAGTTTGGACTTATGTGTCCTCCTCTCCCGCATCTATAAGATCTAATGGCGGTCGCTCACCTCACCTAAAATTTGTTGTTGGTGCTGGTGTTGCTGCTGATGTCTTTCCGTCATTGTTGAATCTCCACTTTTTGAAATTTCCACTTGACTCACCTCTCCTATTATCATGGCAATGATTTCCACTCGAGTGGTTACCGCTTTTATCCGTATTCATCCCTCCTCACTGGTTATCATCGCTCCGATGACTGCTGTCACTAGTATCACGCTCTAATAATTGAGCCCTATTTACAACATCTGAACATAAAGAAAATTTATGAGAGATAAGATATTATCGAATCTCGGGTTTTAAACCTCTCAGAAACATCCGCGTCATACGTTCCTCATTTTCAACCAAATGAGGTGCAAACCTGGATAACTCCGCGAACTTTGCCTCGTACTGGGACACCGTCATGTTGTTCTGTTCCAGTCTAATAAACTCTACCTCCTTCATATGACAAATACTTTCAGGAAAGTATTTGTCATTGAATAGTTTCTGAAATTTTTCCCAAGACATGTTGAGTGCGGCTTGCTGGGTATGCTTCACAGATTCCCACAAGTAATTTGCCTCACCACAGAACATAAAGGTGGTGAATGGAACCTTCTATTCCTCCGTGAAGCCAAAGACATTGAATATCTTGGTAATTTGCTTAACCCACGTTTTCGCCTTAATCGTATCAGGTTTTCCCCAGAATTATGGTGGTCCCAACTCCTTGAACTGCTTGGCTATGACAAACTGCACGTTGCTATCATTTCCACCCGTATTTTGTACACGAGTCTCCCTCGTCTGATTTTGTATGAACTGCAAAAAGCTTCTAAACATCGCATCATTCATCGTTTGCTCAGTAGTGTTGTTTACAGAAGGAATATTTCTTTCCTGTTACACGTTCTCTTGGTTGGTAATCAAAGGTTGTTCCACAGTCTCATAGACTACAATGTTAACGTTCTTAACTGCCATTCTTAAAACTGCCATAAAACAGGTGTTAATAAAACAAATTAACATATCACATAATATCCCTATATTATGACCAACCAACAAATAAGCTTAGGTAGGACACACTAGCGAAGGATTTACTCGTCTCTCCCCACCTAGTGCTATTCCTCGATCTCCGCCAAAGACCATATCCCTAAGCTCTGATACCAGCTGTGGCACCCCCAAAATAGGTATACATCACCCATTCTGAGTCGCCAAATACATGGTACAGAAAAATAACTACAACTTTATTAATACAATTGTCGTGCAAAATACGACAACACATACTGTGAGTTTAAATACAATATTGTCTTCTAGACAATATCCACACCCAAATAAAGTCCTCATTAGAATTATTGATGCACTATTTTACAAAATAGTGAGGACTACTAAAACAGCTATCTTGAATCATCACTCCATACCCCGGCTAGTCCCTGCTAAATTCTCACCTCTTGAGAAAAAAAAATGGAACAAAAAGGAAAAGGGTGAGCTCAACAAGCCCAGTAATGAACATTATGACTAAGATAATATACAACAAATTATCCTTAGTCTTTAATAGGAAAAATTTGATAGAATACAATAGACAACAAGTTTTAAATCAACAATGCGCAATGAAACAACAATTCATTAGAAGAGTTAAGTAGAGAATGAAATCTACTATCATCTATGAATTTAAAAGTCCATCATCAATATTTTATCCCTGTAACATCAATCAATATACATCTTGAATCAAATATTCATCTTTGCACTACTTGCTAAAGATATTCATTTTAGTATCACCAGTTGGTCATGTTCATCTCAACACTGCTCATCATTGCACTACAGACAAAGATATTCATCGTAATCATACATCTTTGCACTATGGGTGGAGATATTCATCAAGTATCATCATTACGACCGAGGATGATTAAAAACATTTTAGAGAACGAATCCAAAGGAGATGTAAGGACAAATATTAGGGACTCGTGTTTCTGTTTATCCAAATTCAATAATACTCCATAATAACCAAGTGTGAAGTAGAATTCAAAAAAAATATCAAAACATGGATACAATCAAAGATAGTAACCATAAAAGAAATCTGGGACGAAAAAGAGAAAATTTCATTTTTTGGTGAATAGTGTCGTATTTGTGAATAGTACCGTATACGTGAATAATGTCATATACGTGAATAGTAACCCCAACACAAAAATGTAGAAATTCCACAATAAAATTCATAACAATATCTCAGCATAATGATATTGAAGAAAATTCATTAACAACAAGAATATTATTCAAATCTGACGTGTTTTTGTTCAAGTCCATAATATGGGCTAAGAAAGCTTCACATCCATTTTTTAATAAACGAATTGCTTTATGGCTTGATATGATAGTGATTGATTTTAGTGGTTTAGTTGCTTGAATTCGTATAATAGGTTGGTTAGGAATATGAAAACTAACAATCTTACGAAAATAATCAATTTTGGCATGATGAGTGGTTAACCAATCAATCCCTAAAATCACATCAAATGCAAGTATCTTTAAAGAGATAAGATCAACAGGTAATATGATTGTGCCAAATTGGATCAAGCAAGATTTATAAACTGTAGATGAAATAAAGGTTTCATCCAACGGAGTTCCAATAAATAAGTTAAAGTCCAATTACTCCGGAGTCAAGTTTAAACGTTGAGCACAAGCAGGAGAGATAAAAGAATGGGTAAAACCGGTATCTAGTAAGGTATAAACTTCGCAAGAGTTCAAGATTAGCTTACCCGTGATCACCTCGTTCTGGTTTCTCATATTTTGGCCAGTCACGACAAATGCCCTTCCTTGAACCACCGACTTTTTTTTTTATGCAGAGTGCGCCTTTGGTGCCGTAGTCCCGATTGGACTTGACTTTGCTACTGAGGAAAAAATTGGGCTATGTGGATGTTTTCCACAATTGAAACACAACTTGGAAGGTTGTGAACAGTTTGGACTTATGTGTCCCTCCTCTCCGCATCTATAGCATCTAATTGGCGGTCGTTCACCTCACCTAAAATTTGTTGTTGGTGCTGGTGTTGCTGCTGATGTCTTTCCGTCATTGTTGAATCTCCACTTTCTGAAATTTCCACTTGACTCACCTCTCCTATTATTATCATGGCAATGATTTCCACTCGAGTGGTTACCGCTTTTATCCGTATTCTTCCCTCCTCACTGGTTATCATCGCTCCGATGACTGCTGTCACCGGTATCACGCTCTAATAATTGAGCCCTATTTACAACATCTGAACATAAAGAAAATTTATGAGAGATAAGATATTGTCGAATCTCGGGTTTTAAACCTCTCGAAACATCCGCACATAATCGTTCCTCATTTTCAACCAAATGAGGTGCAAAACTCGATAACTCCATGAACTTTGCCTCTCGTCTTTGGGACACCATGTTGTTACATTCGTCTAATAAACTCTACCTCCTTCATATGACAAATACTTTCAGGAAAGTATTTGTCATTGAATAGTTTCTGAAATTTTTCCCAAGACATGTTGAGTGCGGCTTGCTGGGTATGCTTCACAGATTCCCACAAGTAATTTGCCTCACCACAGAACATAAAGGTGGTGAATGGAACCTTCTATTCCTCCGTCGTGCGCCCAAAGACATTGAATATCTTGGTAATTTGCTTAACCCACGTTTCCGCCTTAATCGTATCAGGTTTTCCCCAGAATTATGGTGGTCCCAACTCCTTGAACTGCTTGGCTATGACAAACTGCACGTTGCTATCATTTCCACCCGTATTTTGTACACGAGTCTCCTAAATCGATTTTGTATGAGCGCAAAAGCTTCTAAACATCGCATCATTCATCGTTTGCTCGTGAGTGTTGTTTTATGGAAGGAATATTTCTTTCTGTTACACGTTCTCTTGGTTGGTAATCAAAGGTTGTTCCACGGTCTCATAGACTACAATGTTAACGTTCTTAACTGCCATTCTTAAAGCTGCCATAAAACAGGTGTTAATAAAACAAATTAACATATCACATAATATCCCTATATTATGACCAACCAACAAATAAGCTTAGGTAGGACACACTAGCGAAGGATTTACTCGTCTCTCCCCACCTAGTGCTATTCCTCGATCTCCGCCAAAGACCATATCCTAAGCTCGATATCAAATTGTGGCACCCCAAAATAGGTATACATCACCCATTTCGAGTCGCCAAATACATGGTACGGAAAAATAACTACAACTTTATTAATACAATTGTGTGGTAAAATAATCTGACAACACATACTGTGAGTTTAAATACAATATTGTCTTCTAGACAATATCCACACCCAAATAAAGTCCTCAATAGAATTATTGATGCACTATTTTACAAAATAGCGAGGACTACTAAAACAGCTATCTTGAATCATCACTCCATACCCCGGCTAGTCCCTGCTAAATTCTCACCTCTTGAGAAAAAAAATGGAACAAAAAGGAAAAGGGTGAGCTCAACAAGCCCAGTAATGAACATTATGACTAAGATAATATACAACAAATTATCCTTAGTCTTTAATAGGAAAAATTTGATAGAATACAATAGACAACAAGTTTTAAATCAACAACTGCAGCGGAAACAACAATTCATTAGAAGAGTTAAGTAGAGAATGAAATCTACTATCATCTATGAATTTAAAAGTCCATCATCAATATTTTATCCCTGTAACATCAATCAATATACATCTTGAATCAAATATTCATCTTTGCACTACGGGCTAAAGATATTCATTTGTATCACCAGTTGGTCATGTTCATCTCAACACCTGTTCATCATTGCACTACGGGACAAAGATATTCATCAGGTAATCATACATCTTTGCACTATGGGTCGGAGATATTCATCAAGTATCATCATTACGGACTGAGGATGATTAAAAACATTTTAGAGAACGAATCCAGTGACAGAAGGACAAATATTAGGGACTCGTGTTTCTGTTTATCCAAATTCAATAATACTCCATAATAACCAAGTGTGAAGTAGAATTCAAAAAAAATATCAAAACATGGATACAATCAAAGATAGTAACCATAAAAGAAATCTGGGACGAAAAAGAGAAAATTTCATTTTTTGGTGAATAAGTGTCGTATTTGTGAATAAGATCAAGTATACGTGAATAATGTCATATCGTGAATAGTAACCCCAACACAAAAATGTAGAAATTCCACAATAAAATTCATAACAATATCTCAAAGATAATGATATTGAAGAAAATTCATTAACAACAAGAATATTATTCAAATCGGCGTGTTTTTGTTCAAGTCCATAATATGGGCTAAGAAAGCTTCACATCCATTTTTAATAAACGAATAGCTTTATGGCTTGATATGATAGTGATTGATTTTAGTGGTTTAGTTGCTTGAATTCAGTATAACAAAGTTGGTTAGGAATATGAAAACTAACAATCTTACGAAAATAATCAATTTTGGCATGATGAGTGGTTAACCAATCAATCCCTAAAATCACATCAAATGCAAGTATCTTTAAAGAGATAAGATCAACGGTGTAATATGATTGTGCCAAATTGGATCAAGCAAGATTTATAAACCGTAGATGAAATAAAGGTTTCATCCAACGGAGTTCCAATAAATAAGTTAAAGTCCAATTACTCCGGAGTCAAGTTTAAATGTTGAGCACAAGCAGGAGAGATAAAAGAATGGGTAAAACCGGTATCTAGTAAGGTATAAACTTCGCAAGAGTTCAAGATTAGCTTACCCGTGATCACCTCGTTCTGGTTTCTCATATTTTGGCCAGTCACGACAAATGCCCTTCCTTGAACCACCGACTTTGTTTTGTCTGTAGTCGCCTTTGGTGCCGCCGTCCCAGTTGGACTTGACTTTGCTACAGGAAAAAATTGGGCTATGTGACTGTGTTTTCCATAATTGAAACACAACTTGGAAGGTTGTGAACAGTTTGGACTTATGTGTCCCTCCTCTCCGCATCTATAGCATCTAATTGGCGGTCGTTCACCTCACCTAAAATTTGTTGTTGGTGCTGGTGTTGCTGCTGATGTCTTTCCGTCATTGTTGAATCTCCACTTTCTGAAATTTCCACTTGACTCACCTCTCCTATTATCATGGCAATGATTTCCACTCGAGTGGTTACCGCTTTTATCCGTATTCTTCCCTCCTCACTGGTTATCATCGCTCCGATGACTGCTGTCACCGGTATCACGCTCTAATAATTGAGCCCTATTTACAACATCTGAACATAAAGAAAATTTATGAGAGATAAGATATTGTCGAATCTCGGGTTTTAAACCTCTCAGAAACATCCGCGTCATACGTTCCTCATTTTCAACCAAATGAGGTGCAAACCTGGATAACTCCGCGAACTTTGCCTCGTACTGGGACACCGTCATGTTGTTCTGTTCCAGTCTAATAAACTCTACCTCCTTCATATGACAAATACTTTCAGGAAAGTATTTGTCATTGAATAATTTGAAATTTTTCCCAAGACATGTTGAGTGCTTGACTTCTTTGGGTATGCTTCACAGATTCCCACAAGTAATTTGCCTCACCACAGAACATAAAGGTGGTGAATGGAACCTTCTATTCCTCCGTGCAGCCAAAGACATTGAATATCTTGGTAATTTGCTTAACCCACGTTTCCGCCTTAATCGTATCAGGTTTTCCCCAGAATTATGGTGGTCCCAACTCCTTGAACTGCTTGGCTATGACAAACTGCACGTTGCTATCATTTCCACCCGTATTTTGTACACGAGTCTCCCTCGTCTGATTTTGTATGAACTGCAAAAAGCTTCTAAACATCGCATCATTCATCGTTTGCTCAAGAGTGTTGTTTATGAATGAATATTTCTTTCTGTTACACGTTCTCTTGGTTGGTAATCAAAGGTTGTTCCACGCCTCATGACTCACAATGTTAACGTTCTTAATCGCCATTCTTAAAGCGCCATAAAAGCAGTGTTAATAAAACAAATTAACATATCACATAATATCCCTATATTATGACCAACCAACAAATAAGCTTAGGTAGGACACACTAGCGAAGGATTTACTCGTCTCTCCCCACCTAGTGCTATTCCCCGATCTCCGCCAAAGACCATATCCCTAAGCTCTGATACCAGCTGTGGCACCCCCAAAATAGGTATACATCACCCATTCTGAGTCGCCAAATACATGGTACAGAAAAATAACTACAACTTTATTAATACAATTGTCGTGCAAAATACGACAACACATACTGTGAGTTTAAATACAATATTGTCTTCTAGACAATATCCACACCCAAATAAAGTCCTCATTAGAATTATTGATGCACTATTTTACAAAATAGTGAGGACTACTAAAACAGCTATCTTGAATCATCACTCCATACCCCGGCTAGTCCCTGCTAAATTCTCACCTCTTGAGAAAAAAAATGGAACAAAAAGGAAAAGGGTGAGCTCAACAAGCCCAGTAATGAACATTATGACTAAGATAATATACAACAAATTATCCTTAGTCTTTAATAGGAAAAATTTGATAGAATACAATAGACAACAAGTTTTAAATCAACAACTGCAGCGGAAACAACAATTCATTAGAAGAGTTAAGTAGAGAATGAAATCTACTATCATCTATGAATTTAAAAGTCCATCATCAATATTTTATCCCTGTAACATCAATCAATATACATCTTGAATCAAATATTCATCTTTGCACTACGGGCTAAAGATATTCATTTGTATCACCAGTTGGTCATGTTCATCTCAACACCTGTTCATCATTGCACTACGGGACAAAGATATTCATCAGGTAATCATACATCTTTGCACTATGGGTCGGAGATATTCATCAAGTATCATCATTACGGACTGAGGATGATTAAAAACATTTTAGAGAACGAATCCAGTGACAGAAGGACAAATATTAGGGACTCGTGTTTCTGTTTATCCAAATTCAATAATACTCCATAATAACCAAGTGTGAAGTAGAATTCAAAAAAAATATCAAAACATGGATACAATCAAAGATAGTAACCATAAAAGAAATCAGAGACTAAAAAAGAGAAAATTTCATTTTTTGGTGAATAGTGTCGTATTTGTGAATAGTACCGTATACGTGAATAATGTCATATACGTGAATAGTAACCCCAACACAAAAATGTAGAAATTCCACAATAAAATTCATAACAATATCTCAGCATAATGATATTGAAGAAAATTCATTAACAACAAGAATATTATTCAAATCTGACGTGTTTTTGTTCAAGTCCATAATATGGGCTAAGAAAGCTTCACATCCATTTTTTAATAAACGAATAGCTTTATGGCTTGATATGATAGTGATTGATTTTAGTGGTTTAGTTGCTTGAATTCGTATAACAGGTTGGTTAGGAATATGAAAACTAACAATCTTACGAAAATAATCAATTTTGGCATGATGAGTGGTTAACCAATCAATCCCTAAAATCACATCAAATGCAAGTATCTTTAAAGAGATAAGATCAACAGGTAATATGATTGTGCCAAATTGGATCAAGCAAGATTTATAAACTGTAGATGAAATAAAGGTTTCATCCAACGGAGTTCCAATAAATAAGTTAAAGTCCAATTACTCCGGAGTCAAGTTTAAACGTTGAGCACAAGCAGGAGAGATAAAAGAATGGGTAAAACCGGTATCTAGTAAGGTATAAACTTCGCAAGAGTTCAAGATTAGCTTACCCGTGATCACCTCGTTCTGGTTTCTCATATTTTGGCCAGTCACGACAAATGCCCTTCCTTGAACCACCGACTTTGTTTTGTCTGTAGTCGCCTTTGGTGCCGCCGTCCCAGTTGGACTTAACTTCGCTATAGGAAAAAATTGGGCTATGTGACCGTCTTTTCCACAATTGAAACACACCTTGGAAGGTTGTGAACAATTTGGACTTATGTGTCCCTCTTCTCCGCATCTGTAGCATCTAACTGGCGGTCGTAAACCTCCCCTAAAATTTATTGTTGGTGCTGATGTTGCTGCTGATGTCTTCCCGTCATTGTTGAATCTCCTCTTTTTGAAATTTTCACTTGACTCACCTCTCCTATTATCATGGCAACGATTTCCACTCGAGTGGTTACCGCTTTTATCCGTATTCTTCCCTCCTCACTGGTTATCATCGCTCCGATGATCACATCATAGATATAACCTCAGTTATGGCCCCTTGTTTGAACATACTCATTATCACGCCCTAATAATTGAGCCCTGTTTACAACATCTGAATATAAAAAAAATTTATGAGAGATAAGATATTTCTGAATCTCGGGTTTTAGACCTCTCAGAAACATCCGCGTCATACGTTCCTCATTTTCTACCAAATGAGCTGCAAACCTGGATAACTCCGCGAACTTTGCCTCGTACTGGGACACCGTCATGTTGTTCTATTCCAGTCTAATAAACTCTACCTCCTTCATATAATGAATACTTTCAGGAAAGTATTTGTCATTGAACAGTTTCTGAAATTTTTCCCAAGATATGTTGAGTGCGGCTGGCTGGGCACGCTTCACAGATTCCCACCAGTAATTTGCCTCACCACGGAACATAAAGGTGGCGAATGGAACCTTCTATTCCTCCGTGCAGCCAAAGACATCGAATATCTTGGTAATTTTCTTAACTCACGTTTCCGCCTTAATCGGATCGGGTTTTCCCCAGAAATCTGGTGGTCCCAACTCCTTGAACTGCTTAGCCGTGACAAACCGTGCGTTGCTATCATTTCCACCTGTATTTTGTACACGAGTCTCCCTCGTCTGATTTTGCATGAACTACAAAAAGCTTCTAAACATCACATCATTCATCGTTTGCTCAAGTAGTATTGTTTCTGGGAGGAATATTTCTTTTTCATTTATGCGTTCTCTTGGTTGGTAATCAAAGGTTGTTCCACGATCTTATAGACTCCATTGTTAACGTTCTCAATTTGCCATTCTTAAAACTGCCATAAAACAAGGGTTAATAAAACAAATTAACATATCACATAATATCCCTATATTATGACCGACCAACAAATAAGCTTAGGTAGGACACACTAGCGAAGGATTTACTCGTCTCTCCCCTCCTAGTGCTATTCCCCGATCTCGCTTGGAGACCATATCCCTAAGCTCGATACCAACCGTGGACGCCCCAAAATAGATATACATACATCACCCATTACGAGTCGCCAAATACACAGTGCAGAAAAACAACTACAACTTTATTAATATAATTGTCGTGCAAAATACGACAACACATACTATGAGTTTAAATACAATATTGTCTTCTAGACAATATCCACACCCAAATAAAGTCCTCATTACAATTATTGATGCACTATTTTATAAAATAGTGAGGACTACTAAAACAGCTATCTTGAATCATCACTCCATACCTCGGCTAGTCCCTGCTAAATTCTCACCTCCTGAGAAGAAAAATGGAACAAAAAGGAAAAGGGTGAGCTCAACTAGCCCAGTAAAGAACATTATGACTAAGATAATATACAACAAATTATCCTTAGTCTTCAATAGAAAAAAAACTTATAGAATACAATAGACAACAAGTTTTAAATCAATAACTGCAGCGGAAACAACAATTCATTAGAAGATTTAAGTAGAGAATGAAATCTACTATCATCTATGAATTTAAAAGTCCATCATCAATATTTTATCCCTGTAACATCAATCAATATACATCTTGAATCAAATATTCATATTTGCACTACGGGCTAAAGATATTCATTTGTATCACCAGTTGGACATGTTCATCTCAACACCTGTTAATCTTTGCACTACGAGATAAAGATATTTATCAGGTAATCATACATCTTTGCACTACGGGCCAGAGATATTCATCAAGTATCATCATTACGGACTGAGGATGATTAAAAACATTTTAGAGAACGAATCTAGTGAGACAGATGGACAAATATTAGGGACTCGTGTTTCGGTTTATCCAAATTCAATAATACTCCATAATAACCAAGTGTGAAGTAGAATTGAAAAATAAAGATCAAAACATGGATACAATCAAAGATAGTAACCATAAATGATATCTGGGACGAAAAAGAGAAAATTTTATTTTTTGGTGAATAGTGTCGTATTTGTGAATAGTACCGTATACGTGAATAATGTCGTATACGTGAATAGTAACCCCAAAACAAAAAGGTAGAAATTCCACAATAAAATTCATAACAATATCTCAGCATAATGATATTGAAGAAAATTCATTAACAACAGGAATATTATTCAAATCTGACGTGTTTTTGTTCAAGTCCATAATATGGGCTAAGAAAGCTTCACATCCATTTTTCAATAAATGAATAGTTTTATGGCTTGATATGACAGTGACTAATTTTAGTGGTTTAGTTGCTTGAATTCGTATAACAGGTTGGTTAGGAATATGAAAACTAACAATCTTACGAAAATAATCAATTTTGGCATAATGAGTGGTTAACCAATCAATCCCTAAAATCACATCAAATGCAAGTATCTTTAAAGAGATAAGATCAACAGGTAATGTGATTGTGCCAAATTGGATTAAGCAAGATTTATAAACTGTAGATGTAATAAAGGTTTCACCCAACGGAGTTCAAACAAATAAGTTAAAGTCTAATTTCTCCGGAGTCAAGTTTAAACATTGAGCACAAGCAGGAGAGATAAAAGAATGTGTAAAATCGGTATCTAGTAAGGTATAAAATTCGTAAGAGTTCAAGATTAGCTTACCCGTGATCACCTCATTCAGGTTTCTCGCAATTTTGCCAGTCACGACAAACGCCCTTCCTTGAACCACCGACTTTGTTTTGTTTGTAGTCACCTTTGGTGTCGTCATCCCAGTTGGACTTGACTTCTCTACCGGACAAAATTGGGCTATGTGACCGTCTTTTCCACAATTGAAACACACCTTGGAAGGCTGTGAACAGTTTGGACTTATGTGTCCCTCCTCTCCGCATATGTAGCATCTAACTGGCGGTCGTTCACCTCCCCTAAAATTTGTTGTTGGTCTTTGGTGTTCATTCTCCGATGTCTTCCCGTCATTGTTGAATCTCCTCTTTTTGAAATTTCCACTTGACTCACCTCTCCTATTATCATGGCAACGATTTCCGCTCGAGTGGTTACCACTTTTATCCGTATTCTTCCCTCCTCACTGGTTATCATCACTTCGATGACTGCTATCACCGGTATGACCCTGGTTGTGGCCCCTCGTTTGAACATACTCATTATCACGCTCTAATAATTGAGCCCTGTTTACAACATCTGAATATAAAAAAAATTTATGAGAGAAAAGATATTGCCGAATCTCAGGTTTTAGACCTCTCAGAAACATCCGCGTCATACGTTCCTCATTTTCTACCAAATGAGGTGCAAACCTGGATAACTCCGCGAACTTTGCCTCGTACTGGGACACCGTCATGTTGTTCTGTTCTAGTTTAATAAACTCTACCTGCTTCATATAACGAATACATTCAGGAAAGTATTTGTCATTGAACAGTTTCTGAAAGTTTTCCCAATACATGTTGAGTGCGGCTGGCTGGGTATGCTTCACAGATTCCCACCAGTAATTTACCTCACCACGGAACATAAAGGTGGCGAATGGAACCTTCTGTTCCTCCGTGCAGCCAAAGACATCGAATATCTTGGTAATTTTCTTAACTCACGTTTTTGCCTTAATCGGATCGGGTTTTCCCCAGAAATCTGGTGGTCCCAACTCGTTGAACTGCTTGGCTGTGACAAACCGCGCGTTGCTATCATTTCCACCTGTATTTTGTACATGAGTCTCCCTCGTCTGATTTTGCATGAACTGCAAAAACCTTCTAAACATCGCATTATTCATCATTTGCTCGGTAGTGTTGTTTACAGGAGGAATATTTTTTTTCTGTTGCACGTTCTCTTGGTTGGTAATCAAAGGTTGTTCCACAGTCTCATAGACTCCATTGTTAACGTTCTCAGCTGCCATTCTTAAAATTTCCATAAAACAAGGGTTAATAAAATAAATTAACATATCACATAATATCCCTATATTATGACCGACCAACAAATAAGCTTAGGTAGGACACACTAGCGAAGGATTTACTCGTCTCTCCCCTCCTAGTGCTATTCCCCGATCTCCGCTAGAGACAATATTCCTAAGCTTTGATCCCAACTGTGACGCCCCCGAAATAGATATACATCACCCATTCTGAGTTGCCAAATACACGGTACAGAAAAATAACTACAACTTTATTAATATAATTGTCGTGCAAAATACGACAACACATACTATGAGTTTAAATACAATATTATCTTCTAGACAATATCCACACCCAAATAAAGTCCTCATTACAATTATTGATGCACTATTTTACAAAATAGTGAGGACTACTAAAACAGCTATCTTGAATCATCACTCCATACCCCGGCTAGTCCCGGCTAAATTCTCACCTCCTGAGAAGAAAAATGGAACAAAAAGGAAAAGGGTGAGCTCAACTAGCCCAGTAAAGAACATTATGACTAAGATAATATACAACAAATTATCCTTAGTCTTCAATAGGAAAAAATCTGATAGAATACAATAGACAACAAGTTTTAAATCAATAACTGCAGCGGAAACAACAATTCATTAGAAGAGTTAAGTAGAGAATGAAATCTACTATCATCTATGAATTTAAAAGTCCATCATCAATATTTTATCCCTGTAACATTAATCAATATACATCTTGAATCAAATAGTCATCTTTGCACTACGGGCTAACGATATTCATTTGTATCACTAGTTGGTCATGTTCATCTCAACACCTGTTCATCTTTGCACTACGAGCCAAAGATATTCATCAGGTAATCATACATCTTTGCACTACAGGCCAGAGATATTCATCAAGTATCATCATTACGGACTGAGGATGATTAAAAACATTTTAGAGAACGAATCCAGTGAGACAGATGGACAAATATTAGGGACTTGTGTTTCGGTTTATCCAAATTCAATAATACTCCATAATAACCAAGTGTGAAGTAGAATTCAAAAATAAAGATCAAAACATGGATACAATCAAAGATAGTAACCATAAAAGACATCTGGGACGAAAAAGAGAAAATTTTATTTTTTGGTGAATAGTGTCGTATTTGTGAATAGTACCGTATACGTGAATAATGTCGTATACGTGAATAGTAACCCCAACACAAAAAGGTAGAAATTCCACAATAAAATTCATAACAATATCTCAGCATAATGATATTGAAGAAAATTCATTAACAACAGGAATATTATTCAAATCTGACGTGTTTTTGTTCAAGTCCATAATATGGGCTAAGAAAGCTTCACATCCATTTTTCAATAAATGAATAGCTTTATGGCTTGATATGACAGTGACTGATTTTAGTGGTTTAGTTGCTTGAATTCGTATAACAGGTTGGTTAGGAATATGAAAACTAACAATCTTACAAAAATAATCAATTTTGGCATGATGAGTGGTTAACCAATCAATCCCTAAAATCACATCAAATGCAAATATCTTTAAAGAGATAAGATCAACAAGTAATGTGATTGTGCCAAATTGGATTAAGCAAGATTTATAAACTGTAGATGTAATAAAGGTTTCACCCAACGGAGTTCCAACAAATAAGTTAAAGTCTAATTTCTCTGGAGTCAAGTTTAAACGTTGAGCACAAGCAGGAGAGATAAAAGAATGGGTAAAACCGGTATCTAGTAAGGTATAAAATTCGTAAGAGTTCAAGATTAGCTTACCCGTGATCACCTCATTCGGGTTTCTCGCAATTTGGCCAGTCACGACAAACGCCCTTCCATGAACCACCGACTTTGTTTTGTCTGTAGTCGCCTTTGGTGCCGTCGTCCCGATTGGACTTGACTTCGCCACTGGGACAAAATTGGGCTATGTGTAATCTTTTCCACAATTTAAACACACCTTGGAAGGCTGTGAACAGTTTGGACTTATGTGTCCCTCCTCTCCGCATTTGCAGCATCTAACTGGCGGTCGTTCACCTCCCCTAAAATTTGTTGTTGGTGCCGGTGTTGGTGCTGATGTCTTCCCATCATTGTTGAATCTCCTCTTTTTGAAATTTCCACTTGACTCACCTCTCCTATTATCATGGCAACGATTTCCACTCGAGTGGTTACCACTTTTATCCGTATTCTTCCCTCCTCACTGGTTATCATCGCTTCGATGACTGCTATCATCGGTATGACCCTGGTTGTAGCCCCTCGTTTGAACATACTCATTATCACGCTCTAATAATTGAGCCCTGTTTACAACATCTGAATATAAAGAAAATTTATGAGAGATAAGATATTACCGAATCTAGGGTTTTAGACCTCTCAGAAACATCCGCGTCATACGTTCCTCATTTTCTACCAAATGAGGTGCAAACCTGGATAACTCCGCGAACTTTGCCTCGTAATGGGACACCGTCATGTTGTTCTGTTCCAATCTAATAAACTCTACCTCCTTCATATAACGAATACTTTCAGGAAAGTATTTGTCATTGAACAGTTTCTGAAAGTTTTACCAAGACATGTTGAGTGCGGCTGGCTGGGCACGCTTCACAGATTCCCACCAGTAATTTGCCTCACCACGGAACATAAAGGTGGCGAATGGAACCTTCTGTTCCTCCGTGCAGCCAAAGACATCGAATATCTTGGTAATTTTCTTAACTCACGTTTCCGCCTTAATCGGATCGGGTTTTCCCCAGAAATCTGGTGGTCCTAACTCCTTGAACTGCTTGGCTGTGACAAACCGTGCGTTGCTATCATTTCCACCTGTATTTTGTACACGAGTCTCCCTCGTCTGATTTTGCATGAACTACAAAAAGCTTCTAAACATCACATCATTCATCGTTTGCTCAGTAGTATTGTTTACAGGAGGAATATTTCTTTCCTGTTGCACGTTCTCTTGGTTGGTAATCAAAGGTTGTTCCACAGTCTTATAGACTCCATTGTTAACGTTCTCAGCTGCCATTCTTAAAACTGCCATAAAACAAGGGTTAATAAAACAAATTAACATATCACATAATATCCCTATATTATGACCGACCAACAAATAAGCTTAGGTAGGACACACTAGCGAAGGATTTACTCGTCTCTCCCCTCCTAGTGCTATTCCCCGATCTCCGCCAGAGACCATATCCCTAAGCTCTGATACCAACTGTGACGCCCCCAAAATAGGTATACATCACCCATTCTGAGTCGCCAAATACATGGTACAGAAAAACAACTTTAAATTTATTAATATAATTGTCGTGCAAAATACGACAACACATACTGTGAGTTTAAATACAATATTATCTTCTAGACAATATCCACACCCAAATAAAGTCCTCATTACAATTATTGATGCACTATTTTACAAAATAGTGAGGACTACTAAAACAACTATCTTGAATCATCACTCCATTTTAAATTTAGTCCTCGCTAAATTCTCACCTCACGAGAAGAAAAATGGAACAAAAAGGAAAAGGGTGAGCTCAACTAGCCCGATAAAGAACATTATGACTAAGATAATATACAACAAATTATCCTTAGTCTTGATAGAAAAAATCGATAGAATACAATAGACAACAAGTTTTAAATCAATAAGCTGCAGTGAAACAACAATTCATTAAAAGAGTTAAGTAGAGAATGAAATCTACTATCATCTATGAATTTAAAAGTCCATCATCAATATTTTATCCCTGTAACATCAATCAATATACATCTTGAATCAAATATTCATCTTTGCACTACGGGCTAAAGATATTCATTTGTATCACCAGTTGGTCATGTTCATCTCAACACATGTTCATCTTTGCACTACGGGCCAAAGATATTCATCAGGTAATCATACATCTTTGCATTACGGGCTAGAGATATTCATCAAGTATCATCATTACAGACTGAGGATGATTAAAAACATTTTAGAGAACGAATCCAGTGAGACAGAAGGACAAATATTAGGGACTCGTGTTTCGGTTTATCCAAATTCAATAATACTCCACAATAACCAAGTGTGAAGTAGAATTCAAAAATAAAGATCAAAACATGGAATCAATACAAACATCTCTCATTACTATTTCTTTGTTTAATTTTTCAACTTCTTTATTTAAATCATTAACCTTGTTGGAATGAAATTTGTTATGATTTTCTAAAAAATCATTTTTAGCAATTAAAATATTTTCTTCTTATGATGATGTATCTTGTTCAACTTCTTTCTTCTCATCAACTAATATATCAACCTCATTCATTAAAGTATTTACTAAATCTTTTAAGTATACATTCTTTTCTCTTAGTTTTTCATTTTCATGTTTCAAGATATTATAATCTGAAATGGTTACCTTACTTGATTCATTTCCAACTCCCATGAAGCATACTTGGGATATTTCTTCGTTTGCATCAAATTCCACTTCGGACTCAGCATCACTCCAAGTAATAAATGCTTTATTTCTTTTGTTATCCTTGTAGCTTGGTTTGTCTTTGTTCGTTATTTTGAAGAAATCCTTTTTGAAATGGCCCGGGCGTCCGCATTCAAAGCAAGTGTCTTCATTTTGCTTTCCCTTGAATTTGTTTGAAGTGATTGCATTCTTTCTCTTAATCTTTCTTTGTAACAACCCTTTGAGCCTTTTTGAAAGTTTTGCAATTTCCTCATCCAAATCGTCCTCTAGCTCCTCTTCACCACCTGCAATAAGAGCTAGAACTTTCTTTCGAGGAGTATCCTCCTCATCATCATATTTCCTTAATTGATGTTCAAATTCTTTTAATTCACCAAATAGAGTTAATGTGTTCATAGAAGAAATATTAGGAGAATCTTGAAGAGTTGTAACTTTAGAAGCAAACCTCTTCGGCATAGCCCGAAGTAACTTACGGTTGATCTCACTTTGCGAAATTGTTTTCTCAAGAAGCTTCATAGAATTCATTAGAACTAGGAACCTTGTTTGTGCCTAGTTGATAGTTTCATCTTTCTTAAGCTTGAACATTTCATAATCATGCAGGAGCATACTAAGCTTGACTTCTCTTACTTTCGATGAACCTTCATGGCTTACTTTTAAAGTATCCCTAATATCCTTAGTCATGTTGCATGAGGAAACTTTGTCACTTTTGGATTGCACCAATCCACTAAGGAGTGTGTTCATTGCTTTTGAATCATAGGAGACCATGTGAGTTTCGATTGAGTCCATTTCCATTAAGGTCTTTGGAGTACCATCTTTTTTCCTTGGAATAACAGGACCATTCTCCATGACCCACTATTCCCAAGGGTGTCTTTTAAGAAATATCGTCATTCAAAACCTCCAGAAGTTGTAATTTTTAGCTCCATGAAGTAGTGGAGGTCTAACAGTTGATTGACCTTCTTGAATGATGTTCCCAAGTTGTGCCATGCTAGAATCTTTCCCTACAAGTCACCTTTAAGACCAAGATAAGTAGAGCCAAGCTCTGATACCAAATGAAATTTAAGAAGGCACACTTAGAAGGGGGGTTGAATAAGTGTGGGAACAAACGGTGTCAAACTTTTGATTAAATAAAAATTCTTTTGGATATTCAATGTAGGAGGCTGGATTCTAAATTCTTATAGATTAAAAAGTTAAGAAAATATGATGAGTTGATGTAAGACTTTCTAAAATGCTTAATTTAGAGACTTAGCCTTTTTCAGAATGTGATTATGTGAAAACAATTTGCTAAATTAGTTTTGTAAATTTATAGATATAGAATGCAACCTACTAGATAGATAGTCGAATGATGAGATAATTTAGCACAATAAGCAATCACATGAACACAAGGAATTTTTACGTGCTTCAACCCCTATCCTCTATTCTAGTGGCCTAATCCACGTCCAATACCAACTAGTATTGGAGACTCTCTTTATTAATTAACTTTGTTTACAATTAAACCCCTTTACAAGTCAAGTTTCATAACCTTTGAGTACTTATACTCCCCGAGCACCTTTGCTCCCCATGCACCTATGCACCCTTAAGCACCTATGCTTCCATGAACTTGCTTGCAAAACCCATAATCCAACCCGGATTAGAAACCTTAGACTAACAACTTAGTCTACCAAATGTTTTAAGAATTGATCAAACAAAATGAACTATGATCAAAGCAATAATTATATCAACAATTCAAGGCTCAGCTAGAATGCAATGATCAAAGTATAAAAGATAAAGATATCACCGATTTAAGCGCAAGGAGGAAAGCTGAAGATTAACAGAGAGCTTTTGTGCACAGTAGCCTTTTTAGAGAATACTTCACAGTTTTAAAATAAAACTTTGAAATAACCCTAGTGAATTGTATGTGAAGAAAGAAAATTTTCAGAATATTTTTTTATGTATATGTTTGTTCTACGTATTATTATTTCTTGTTCGGTGGTTCTTTTCTAAACAATCAGACTCCTTTTATAGATTAGCCATTTTGATGCCCGTTGGGAATATCTAAGGAATTGGCCTTGAAAACATAGTTGTTACAATCTTTTTCCCATTAGAGTCAATATGGAATAAGTTGATATTATAGTGGGATAATGCTAGAATCAAGTAATACAAAATCCACTAATTGATTTATTGACCCAAAAAGGAAGCCGTTGATTACTCAGTAGTTTTAAAAATGTGTTTGCTGAAGAAGTCCATTATTTATGTAAATTTCACTCTGTTATAAATGTGTTTGTTTTGAATGTAGACTAATATATCAATTTAAGCGTTAAGTCTACTGTGCCAACTCACTAGATTATTTCCTACGCACATACATATTGATTTTCCACGAAACATGCTTTGATAATATATTACTATCATGTACTATAGGCAATATTTACTTTAAAAGATATCTTTAATTGTAGAAACTTTTATTCAATTGAATGGATAGCTCGTCATATATGAAAGATTTCCTTTGGATGAACATATCAATTTGGACAACTTTATTTAAGGAATCAGCACTAAAAAAACTTATTATATGGAAGGAAAGTATTTGAATATTCCATACTCCTTTTGAAACTCCAATTAATTTGTTCCATAATTAATTACTTTCATGATTTATGGCAAACCCAATAATGGAAAATTCATATCCCAAGATTTATGGAAACAATCTTGATCGGAGATAATGATCTTTTTAAAACTCATTTACTAATCAACTCCATCAATTTTGGAAAGTATCAATATTAAAAACATTTCCATATTTATTTTGAAATCCCAATTTATTTAGATTTGCCCTCACTAATTAGCTTTCCAAAAATTACTCCAATTAATTGATCCATGCTAATTGATTCTAAAGATATGAATATTTATTTGCTTAATCAATTTTATGGAAAGTTCAATCAATTAATAAATCATGGAAAAAATAATGAATGACTCAATCCCAAGATATGTGCTATAGATTTATTAAATCCTTTAATTATGTAAGGCTTCAAAATTAGCTTTTCGAAAATTACTCCAATTTAATTAATATTTGATCCTTATTAATTTTGAAAGCTTAATTAAATATTTTCATAATTAATCTTTAATTAATTAATCATTTTAATTTATTTCATAATTAATTAATGATGCAATGCAATGCAAATCTTAGAGCCTTGATTGAGAAATAATTAAAGCTAGGATCTTACATTTATTTCCTAATGACTCAAGCAATTCTTTTAGCCTTCATGTCTTCAATCCTTTAATAAATCAAAACTTCAAGAATTCTTTTAATATCCAGTAAATGCATGAGTAAACATTTTAGTACAATAGGAAAGTCATCATCAAAACCTAAGGTTGGAATATGACCAAGTCAACAGTTTGATATCATCACATAGGTACTTGGAGCCTTTAACTCTATCTCCATCCTTTGTAAGTCGTACAAAATGGGTCTTTGTGTTAACAACATCGCACTCGTACCCACATATGATCTTCTACTCAATGCATCAGCTACAACATTTGCTTTTCTAGGATGATATTGAATGTTATGGTCGTAACCTTTCAACAGCTCGAGCCAACGTCGTTGGCGCATGTTGAGTTCCTTTTGGGTGAAGAAATATTTGAGGCTTTTATAATCCATATAAATCTCCACTTTCTTCCCATACAAGTAGTGTCTCCATATTTTCAACACAAAAGCGACTGCTGCCAACTCCAAATCATGAGTAGGATAATTCTTTTCATATTCTTTGAGTTGTCGCGAGGCATAGGCTATGACTTTCCCATGTTGCGAGAAGTAAGACCGAAATTTTTTAAATAAAAGGAATTTCCTTTATTTATTATTTTGAAATAGTAAGGGTTGATTTGATTAATGTGGATAGTTAAGGGTTAAATCATAAATATTTCAAAATAAGCAAGTGGTTATAAAATATTCATTTTTGTCGGGGAATATTCGTTTGGTCGTGGAATATTAAATCTTTGTCGGGGAATATTCGTTTGGTAAGTGGAATATTAAATTTGTCGGGGAATATTCGCAAATAATGGCCATGACCATGTGTGGGCCCCCCATAACGAAAAGCGATTGGATGAGGAAAGCGACAAAGTTTGGGTGGTTATAAATAATGGCGTAGTTATTTACAATTAAATTTGTTGGAATACCGGTGGTTAAAATACGATGTCTGGCGTGGTTGCCGCGATGCTGCACGGTATTGCAGTATTGTTGAATTATTGATCCTTACGTAAGATGGCTTTACTTCGATAATTTTCACGATGATTTTTCTTATTCGATATTTTATTTTATTGATTGATAATTCTTTGCGTTGATATTTTATATTATTGTTGTTTGATAATTGTCCTTTTTGATATTTCCCATTATCGGATCAATAATTCATATTATTTGAATAATATTATTAGATAACATTATTAGCGATGTCTAGAAAGTTACATCTACAGGAGAGGTTTGGTCACCTAATTGCTTGGCGCCCGATGAGAGATCCTTATTGGAAAGCCCCTCTTTCTGAGGAGCGACTGGTTGTCATAAATGTGATTACGTAATATTATTTGTGAATAATTAATTATTGATTCATATGATAAAGAAATATTTATTTTATATGAATATAAATGATGGATTTATTTATGTGGTTATTAATGAAGGAATTAATGTTGAGGTGTTTTATCGGTATTTTATCGGATTGGAGGTGTTAAAAATCAAATCGGGGTTTTGAGATATATTTTGGGGTTATAATTTTTAATCAAATAGTTGGATTATGGTAATTTTTGGGTATGTTATACATACATAAGTTGAGTATATGTCCACAATTTTTGAGCGATTAAAAATGCACGAATGATTTGTTGTGAATTTTAAGAGGTGTCGGATTAGGAAATTAGGTTTATAATTGATTTTGGTGGAAAATTCTAGAATTGAGTGGGCCCCACTTGTGGTTGGTGAAGAAATGTGCTGAATTTTATTTCAAATGTGGTGGGTGGCAATATAGTAGAGGTAAAGCCATCGGTGGTGGTCGAAGTCTGCCTTGGCCGGGCTAACATTTTTCTATAAATAGAATTTAAGTTAGAATTGAAAATCACACGAAACAAAGTTTTCTCTCTTTCTCTCTCTATATTATTGAGCGTATTTTGTGAGTATTTAGATACTTTGAGAGTTCTTTATTCGGTACAAGTTTCATTCGACATCACTTGAGCCTTTCCTTAGAAATCTTGATTCTTTGAGGTAAGGGATATTATTTTTTTTCGTAATGATATTATTTCTTGATATCATTATCTTTGAAATATTGATCTGAAGTTTTATCAAATTTGGAACTTTTTCATGTCGGGGTTACTATTCATGAGTTCTTATTCACGAGTTACTATTCATGAGTTCTTATTCACGAGTTCTTATTCACGAGTACTATTAATGAAGCGTGAAATGTTTTTTGTGGAATTTCTATCTTTTGGTGTAGAGTTACTATTCACGTATACGACCTTTATTCACGTATCTGACTTATTCACTATCGGCTTTATTCATCGAAAAATAAAATTTCTTCTTTTAAGTCAAAATATCTATTACGGATACTAGCTTTGATTGTATCCATGTTTTGATCATTCTTGAATTTTACACCACTATGATTATTTTTGAGGTATTTTTGGACGTGGATAAAAACCAATACGAATCCTTAATCCTTAATCCTTGTCATTTTGTTTTCTTTGGATTCGTTCTTTAAAAATATTTTCATCATCCTCGGTCTTAAATGATGATATTATTGAATATCTTTGGCTTTTGTAGTGCAAAGATGAATGATTTTGAAGAATATCTTTGGCTGTAGTGCAAAGATGAGCAGTGTTTAAATGAACATGACGGTGATGAATATCTTTGGCTTTGGCAGTGCGAAGATGAGCAAAGATGAATGATGAAGAATATCTTTGGCCTTTAGTGCAAAGATGAGCAGTGTTGAGATGAACATGTGGATTGATGAATATCTTTGCTTTGTAGTGCAAAGATGAATATTTGATTTGAGATGAATATTGATTGATGTTCTGAGGATAAAATATTGATGATGAATTTATTAAATTCATAGATTATAGTAGATTTCATTCTCTACGTAACTCTTACATATGAATTATTATTTTCGCTGCGAATATTGATGCGAAACTTGTTGTCTATTGTATTCTATGATTTTTCCTGTTGGAGACTAACGATAATTTGTTGTATATTATCTTAGTCATAATATTCTTCTTGGGCTAGTTGAGCTCACCCTTTTCCTTGTTGTTCCATTTTTTCTTCTCAGGAGGCGAGAATGTAGCGAGTACTAGTCGGGGTATGGAATGAAGGTTCTAGAGAGAGTTGTTTAGTAGTCCTCACCATTTTTGTAAAATAATGTATCAATAATTATGATGGGGATTTATTTGCGTGTGGATATTGTCTAGAAGACAATATTATATTTAAACTCACAGTATATATTGTCGTATTTCACACGACATTTGTATTATTGAAGTTGTAGTTTGTTTCTTGTACCATGTATTTGGCGACTCAGAATGGGTGTTGTGTATACTATTTGGGGGCGTCACGGTTAATATCGAGCTTAGGGATATGATCTCTGGCGGAGATCGGGGAATAAAACTAGGAGGGAGGCGAGTAAATCCTTAGCTAGTGTGTCTACCTAAGCTTATTTGTTGGTTGGTCGTATTATAGGGGTATTATGTGATTTGTTAATTTATTTAATTAACCCTTGTTTTATGATAGTTTTTTAGAATGGGCTGCTTTGAGAAGCGTTAACAATGGAGTGAATGAGATCGTGGAGACACCTCTAATCATGACGAGGATAATGTGATGTCGGTGAAGAAGAAGAATTAGAGATATCCGTGTGGTGAGTGAAGAATTGATAGTTGCTTTTAGAGATAATCGCGGAGGTAGCGGTGAGAGTGAGGAAGAAGAGGAAGAAGAGGTACTGAAGAGAGTTTATTAGAGGTATTTTATGATCGAAATATAGAATTGCAAAATCGTATTCATGAGTTAGAAAAGCGGCTAAAAAATTGCGAGGCGGTCGTGGAGCAAAAGGATCAACGATTCAAGCTTGTGTTACCCGATCGTGATGCTTGAGCGAAGCACTCTTTGGCGAGTATAAGATGATAAAAGTGGAATCGAAATTTGAAAGAAGAAATAAGCGAGCAGTGAGAATGAGTGATGCGTGGGTAAAAATTTACGACGTAGCGTTGATATTATGGAAAGAGATGTCAATCTAAAAAAGAGAAGATTTAACGATGGCGGGAAGGCGTCGGCGGCGACAACATCGGCACCATCAACAAATTCTAGGGGAAGAGAGCGATCGCCGGTTAGATCTACTGAGATGTGGAGAGGAGGGACATATAAGGTCAAAGCTGTTGAAAGCCTTCCAAGGTATGCTATAATTGTGGAAAAGAAGGACATATCGCTCGAGTTATGCGATATCGAAACCCGATCCGGCGTGAATGGTGACTCAAAAGGATGTCGAGAAAAGTCAAAGTCAGCGGTTCTTGGAAGGCGTTTGTCGTGGCCGGTCAAAATCGAGGAACGACGAAGTTAGCGCAGGTTAGTTAATTATAAATTCTTGCGAAGTTTATACCTTACTGAATCTGGGTTCTACCCATTCTTTTATCTCTCTTGCTTGCGCTCAGCGTTTGAACTTGACTACGGAGAAATTAGACTTTGACCTATTTATGGAGAATCCGTTAGGAGAAACTTTCATTACATCTGTTGTTTAGAAATCTTGTTTGATTCGAGGTTGGCACTATATCATTACCATTAACCTTATTTCTATAGAGATATTTGCTTTTGATGTGATTTTAAGGTTAACTACTCATCATGCCAAATTGATTGCTTTTGTAAGGTTGTTAGTTTTCATATTCCTAAGCAACTTTGTTATTGAATTCAAGCAATCAAACCATTGTAATCAAACATTTTCATATCAAAGCCATGAAGTCATTCGTTTATTACGGATGTCAAGTTTTCTTAGTCCGTGTTATGGATTTGAATAAAGACACGTCGATTTGAATAATATTCTGTTGTTATTGATTTTTTCTGATGTATTTCTGAAGAATTTCTTGGCTTACTCCCAAAGCACGATATTAAATTTTGTATCGACTTTGAACCGGTACAAAACTCATTTCTAAAATCTCATATCGAATGGCTCTATTGAACTTGAGGAGTTAAAAATTCAACTATAAATTTGGTACTGAGCCTTTATCTTGTGACTTCCTTTGTGGAATTCACTAAGCGAGACTCTCTATAGGGGCGTCGTATTATTCGATGCGATAGTAAAGCGATAGGTGTCATTGTGACGTCTTTATCAAGATTGGGATATAGTCGCGATTGAGAAAGCAACCTAAGTCGATAATCGAAATCGTAGTTTTCTGAGGCTTAGTTGGTTATTATCGGAGATTCGTGGAAGGATATTCTCGAATCGCTATTCCATTATCTTGGTGACTCGTAAAGATACAAAATTAGAATGGAAGCGAGGAATGTGGGAAGATTTTGAAGAACTCGAGAGGAGACTCATTTGGCACATATTCTAACCATACCATCTGGAAAAGCGAGCGTGGTAGTGGCGTGTTGAGTAGAAGATCATATATCTGGAGCGAGTGCGATATTGTCGAGACTAATTTCGTATAATTTAATAATAATAGAGATGGAGATGAAAAACTAGGTACCGCGTGATGATAGAGTATAATCGACTTTAATCGATAAAGTTAAAGCACTCAAGGCCAGGCAGGAGTCGATGCGTATGAAGAAGAAAGTACAAGAAGGAGCTATTAGGGCGAGAATTGATGAAGAAGGAATACTTGAGTCCACTCTAGACTTTGTGTTCTAACGACTACGATTTGAAGTACAAGATTATGATGGAGCACACACAATACGCCATTTGCAATCCATCTGGAAGTACTAAAATGTATCGTGATCTTGACATACATTTTGGTGGAACAATATGAAGAGAGAGATTGCAAAGTTTATCTCGATGTGTTTAACTTGCCCGGCGTGTAAAGGTAGAGCATCTTGTACCTAAGGTTCGTTGCAACCACTTGAGATTAGGAATGGAAGTGGGAACACATTACTATGGATTTCGTTACGGGTCTTCCTACGGTTTCTCAAGGCATCAATGCTATTTGGGTTATTGTTGATAGATTAACCAAGTCTGCTCATTTCTTGCCGATCACGGAGACTTATTCCTTGAGCGTTTTGCTAGTATATGCGTGAATGAGATTGTGAAGTTGCATGGCATGTACTGTATCCATAGTTTAGGATCGTGACCCAAGATTCACTTCAAGATTTTGGGTTAACTTGCAAAAAGCTATAGACGCAATTTGCGATTTAGTTTGGCTTACCATCCTCAAGCGGATGGGCAATCGGAAAGGACTACTCAAACTCTTGAAGATATATTAAAACTACGTGTCCTAGATTTCAAAGGAAGTTGGGATAAGTACTTGCCATTGGTGGAATTCTCATACAACAATAGTTATTAAACAAATATAGGCATGGTTCCATTGAAGCATTATATGGACAAAAAATGTCGTTCTCGATATGTTGGGATGAGGTGGGTGAAGCAACATTGTTGGGACCGAGTTAAATACGTATATGACTAATGATTAAACAGCGTATACAAAGCGGCACAAGATCGACAAAAGAGTTATGCGGATCTTCATCGAAAGGGCGTGGAATTTAATGTGGGGATCATGTATTATTGCGAGTTGCTCCATGGAAGGGATTTACAAGATTTGGAAAGAGAGGAAAGCTCAAATCCACGATTTATTGGTCCATTTCAAATTCTTGGTAGAGTAGGAAATGTAGCCTATAGACTTGCGTTACCTCAAGTATGTCTCGTGTTCATAATGTGTTTCACATATATCGTACTGCCGTAAATATGTGAAAGACCGAACCACGTTATTGAGTTAGAAGCCGGACGAGATAATAGAAGACTTAGCGTATGAGGAGGTACTGTCAAGATCTTGGATAGGAAGGAGCATGTCCTACTACTGTATGAAAGGTCATACCACAAGTTAAAGTTTTGTGGAGGAATCATGCTATAGAGAAATGACACAGGAATTGGAAGCGGAAATGAAAGCGAGGTATCCTCACCTTTTGAAAAACACCAGTCGTCGTCGATTTCGAGGACGAAATTTCATAAGGAGGAGGTTGTAAGACCAGAAATTTTTTAAATAAAAGGAATTTCCTTTATTTATTATTTTGAAATAGTAAGGGTTGATTTGATTAATGTGGATAGTTAAGGGTTAAATCATAAATATTTCAAAATAAGCAAGTGGTTATAAAATATTCATTTTTGTGGGGAATATTCGTTTGGTGGTGGAATATTAAATCTTTGTCGGGAATATTCGTTTGGTCATGGAATATTAAATCTTTGTGGGAATATTAAATCTTATGTAGCTTGACCATGTGTGGGCCCCATGTGAAAGCGATTGGATGAGGAAAGCGACAAAGTTTGGGTGGTTATAAATACTTGGCGTAGTTATTCTGAATTAAAGGCATTGGAATACCGAATTGGTTAAAATCTGATGTCTGGCGTGGTTGCCCGCGTAGCTTTGCGGTATTGCAGTATTGTTGAATTATTGATCCTTACGTAAGATGGCACTTTACTCGATAATTTTCCACGGTGAATTCTTATTCGATATTTTATTTTATTGATTGATAATTCTTTGCGTTGATATTTTATATTATTGTTGTTTGATAATTGTCAACGCACTGATATTTCCCATTATCGGATCAATAATTCATATTATTTGAATAATATTATTAGATAACATTATTGGCAATGTCTAGAAAGTTACATCTAAGGAGAGGTTTGGTCACTAATTAATTGCGCGATGAGGAGAGATCCTTATTGGAAAGCCCCTCTTTCACAGGAGCGGCACTGGTTGTCATAAATGTGATTACGTAATATTATTTGTGAATAATTAATTATTGATTCATATGATAAGGAAATATTTATTTTATATGAATATAAATGATGGATTTATTTATGTGGTTATTAATGAAGGAATTAATGTTGAGGTGTTTTATCGGTATTTTATCGGATTGGAGGTGTTAAAAAATCAAATCGGGGTTTTGAGATATATTGCGGGGTTATAATTTTTAATCAAATAGTTGGATTATGGTGGTTTTTGGGTATGTTATACATACATAAGTTGAGTATATGTCCACAAATTTTGAGCAGATTAAAAATCTTGCGAATGATTTGTTGTGAATTTTAAGAGGTGTCGGATTAGGAAATTAGGTTTATAATTGATTTTGGTGGAAAATTCTAGAATTGAGTGGGCCCCACTTGTGGTTGGTGAAGAAATGTGCTGAATTTTATTTCAAATGTGGTGGGTGGCAATAGTAGCGAGTAAAAGCCATCATCGGTGCTTGGTCGAAGTCTGCTTGGTAGGGCTAACATTTTCTATAAATGAAAGGCTAAGTTAGAATTGAAAATCACACGAAACAAAGTTTTCTCTCTTTCTCTCTCTATATTATTGGCGTATTTTGTGAGTATTTAGATACTTTGAGAGTTCTTTATTCGATCTACAAGTTTCATTGACATCACTTGAGCCTTTCCTTAGAAATCTTGATTCTTTGAGGTAAGGGATATTATTTTTTCGTAATGATATTATTTCTTGATATCATTATCTTTGAAATATTGATCTGAAGTTTTATCAAATTTGGAACTTTTTCATATCGGGGTTACTATTCATGAGTTCTTATTCACGAGTTACTATTCATGAGTTCTTATTCACGATTCTTATTCACGAGTACTATTAAATGAAGCGTGAAAATGTTTTTTGTGGAATTTCTATCTTTTGGTGTAGATTCTTATTCACGTATCGACCTTTATTCACGTATCTGACCTTTATTCATATCGGCACTATTCATCGAAAATAAAATTTCTTCTTTTTCGTCCAAAATATCTAATACGGATACTAGCTTTGATTGTATCCATGTTTTGATCATTCTTGAATTTTACACCACTATGATTATTTTTTTGAGGTATTTTTGGACGTGGATAAAACAAAATGCGAATCCGAATCCTTAATCCTTAATCCTTGTCATTTTTTGTTTCTTTGGATTCGTTTTTTAAAAATATTTTCATCATCCTCGGTCTTAAATGATGATATTATTGAATATCTTTGGCTGTAGTGCAAAGATGAATGATTTTTGAAGAATATCTTTGGCACTTTGTAGTGCAAAGATGAGCGGTGTTTAAATGAACATGACCAGGTGATGAATATCTTTGGCACTTTAGTGCAAAGATGAGCAGTGATGAATGAACATTGGAAGTGATGAATATCTTTGGCCTTTAGTGCAAAGATGAGCAGTGTTGAGATGAACATGTAGATTGATGAATATCTTTGGCTGTAGTGCAAAGATGAATATTTGATTTGAGATGAATATTGATTGATGTTCTGAGGATAAAATATTGATGATGAATTTATTAAATTCATAGATTATAGTAGATTTCATTCTCTACGTAACTCTTACATGAATTATTATTTCATTTGCGAATATTGATACGAAACTTGTTGTCTATTGTATTTATCAGATTTTTCCTGTTGAAGACTAACGATAATTTGTTGTATATTATCTTAGTCATAATATTCTTCTTGGGCTAGTTGAGCTCACCCTTTTCCTTGTTGTTCCATTTTCTTCTCGGGAGGCGAGAATGTAGCGAGTACTTAGTCGGGGTATGGAATGAAGAAGTTCTAGAGAGAGTTGTTTAGTAGTCCTCACCATTTTTGTAAAATAATGTATCAATAATTATGATGGGGATTTATTTGCGTGTGGATATTGTCAGAAGACAATATTATATTTAAACTCACGATTATATATTGTCGTATTTCACACGACATTTGTATTATTGAAGTTGTAGTTTGTTTCTTGTACCATGTATTTGGCGACTCGAGAATGGGTGTTGTGTATACCTATTTTGGGGGCGTCACGGTTAATATCGAGCTTAGGGATATGATCTCTGGCGGAGATCGGGGAATAAAACTAGGAGGGAGAGATGAGTAAATCCTTAGCTAGTGTGTCTACCTAAGCTTATTTGTTGGGTTGGTCGTATATTATAGGGGTATTATGTGATTTGTTAATTTATTTAATTAACCCTTGTTTTATGATAGTTTTTTAGAATGGGCTCTTTTGAGAGCGTTAACAATGGAGTGAATGAGATCGTGGAGACACCTCTAATCGCATGACCGAGGATAATGTGATGTCGGTGAAGAAGGAATTAGAGATATCCATGTGGTGAGTGAAGAATTGATAGTTTTTAGAGATAATCGAGAGGTAACGGTGAGAGAGTGAGGAAGAAGAAGAAGAAGAAGAGGTACAAGAGAGTTTATTAGAGGTATTTTATGATCGAAATATAGAATTGCAAAATCGTATTCATGAGTTAGAAGAAGCGAGGCTAAAAATTGCGCGGCGTCGTGGAGCAAAAGGATGCAACGATTCAAGCTTGTGTTACCCGATCGTGATCTTGAGCGAAGCACTCTTTGGCGAGTATAAGATGATAAAATTTGGAATCTGGTGAAAGAAGAAATAAGCGAGCAGTGAGAATGAGTGATGCATGGGTAAAAAATTTGCACGTAGCGTTGATATTATGGAAAGAGATGTCAATCTAAAAGAGAAGATTTAACGATGGCGGGAAGGCGTCGGCGTGACAACATCGGCACCATCAACAAATTCTAGGGGGAAGAGCGATCGCCGGTTAGATCTACTGAGATGTGGAGAGGAGGGACATATAAGGTCAAGCTGTTCAAAGCCTTCCAAGGTATGCTATAATTGTGGAAAAGAAGGACATATCGCTCGAGTTATGCGATATCGAAACCAGATCCAGCGTGAATGGTGACTCAAAAGGATGTCCCGAAAAGTCAAAGTCAGCGGTTCTTGGAAGAGGCGTTTGTCGTGGCCGGTCGAAATCACGAGGAAACGACGAAGTTTAGCAGGTTAGTTAATTATAAATTCTTGCGAAGTTTATACCTTACTGAATCTGGGTTCTACCCATTCTTTTATCTCTCTTGCTTGCGCTCAGCGTTTGAACTTGACTACGGAGAAATTAGACTTTGACCTATTTATGGAGAATCAGTTAGGAGAAACTTTCATTACATCTGTTGTTTAGAAATCTTGTTTGATTGAGGTTGGCACTATCACATTACTGTTAACCTTATTTCTATAGAGATATTTGCTTTTGATGTGATTTTAAGGTTAACTACTCATCATGCCAAATTGATTGCTTTTGTAAGGTTGTTAGTTTTCATATTCCTAAGCAACTTTGTTATTGAATTCAAGCAATCAAACCATTGTAATCAAACATTTTCATATCAAGCCATGAAGTCATTCGTTTATTACGGATGTCGAGTTTTCTTAGTCCGTGTTATGGATTTGAATAAAGACACGTCGATTTGAATAATATTCTGTTGTTATTGATTTTTTCTGATGTATTTCTGAAGAATTTCTTGGCTTACTCCCAAAGCGATATTAAATTTTGTATCGACTTTGAACCCGGTACAAAACTCATTTCTAAAATCTCATATCGAATGGCTCTATTGAACTTGAGGAGTTAAAATTCAACTATAAATTTGGTACACGAGCCTTTATCTTGTGACTTCCTTTGTGGAATTCACTAAGCGAGACTCTCTGTAGGGGCGTCATATTCGATGCGATAGTAAAGCGATAGGTGTCATTGTGACGTCTTATCCAAGATTGGGATATGAGTCACGTTGAGAGCAACCTAAGTCGATAATCGAAATCGTAGTTTTCTAAGCTTAGTTGGTTATTATCGGAGATTCGTGGAAGGATATTCTCGAATCGCTATTCCATTAACTTAGGTGACTCGTAAAAGATACAAAATTAGAATGGAAGCGAGGAATGTGAGAAGATTTTTGAAGAACTCGAGAGGAGACTCATTTGGCACATATTCTAACCATACCATCTTGGAAAGCGAGCGTGGTGGTGGCGTGTTGAGTAGAAGATCGTATACAAATCTGAACGATATTGTCAAAGCGATGATGTTTACAAAATAATAGAGATGGAGATGAAAACTCTAGGTAACTTTGATATAAAAGTATAATCGACTTTAATCGTTAAAGTTAAAAAGCTCGAGCCAGGAGGAGGTGATGCGTATGAAGAAGAAAGTACAAGAAGGAGCTATTAGGGGCGAGAATTGATGAAGAAGGAATACTTGAGTCCACTCTAGACTTTGTGTTCCTAACGACTACGATTTGAAATACAAGATTATGATGGAGGCACACAATCGCCATTTGCAATCCATCTGGAAGTACTAAAATGTATCGTGATCTTGACATACATTTTGGTGGAACAATATGAAGAGAGAGATTGCAAAGTTTATCTCGATGTGTTTAACTTGCCCGGCGTGTAAAGGCGGAGCATCTTGTACCTAAGGGTTAGATTTGCAACCACTTGAGATTTAGGAATGGAAGTGGGAACACATTACTATGGATTTCGTTACGGGTCTTCTTCTACGGTTTCTCAAGGCATCAATGCTATTTGGGTTATTGTTGATAGATTAACCAAGTCTCGCTCATTTCTTGCCGATATCTGGGAGACTTATTCCTTGAGCGTTTTGCTAGTATATGCGTGAATGAGATTGTGAAGTTGCATGGCATACTGTATCCATAGTTTTGGATCGTGACCCAAGATTCACTTCAAGATTTTGGGTTAACTTGCAAAAAGCTATGAGCGCAGTTTGCGATTTAGTTTGGCTTACCATCCTCAAGCGGATGGGCAATCGAAAGGACTACTCAAACTCTTGAAGATATATTAAAACTCGTGTCCTAGATTTCAAAGGAAGTTGGGATAAGTACTTGCCATTGGTGGAATTCTCATACAACAATAGTTATTAAACAAATATAGGCATGGTTCCATTGAAGCATTATATGGACGAAAATGTCGTTCTCGATATGTTGGGATGAGGTGGGTGAAGCAACATTGTTGGGACCCGGGAGTTTACGATACGTATGACTAATGAAAAGATCAATGATTATACAAGCGGCAAAGCGGCAAGATCGACAAAAGAGTTATGCGGATCTTCATCGAAAGGGCGTGGAATTTAATGTAGGGGATCATGTATTATTGCGAGTTGCTCCATGGAAGGAGTTACAAGATTTGGGAAGAGAGGAAAGCTCAATCCACGATTTATTGGTCCATTTCAAATTCTTGGCCCGAGTAGGAAATGTAGCCTATAGACTTGCGTTACCTCAAGTATGTCTCGTGTTCATAATGTGTTTCACATATCTCGTACTTCGTAAATATGTGAAAGACCGAACCACGTTATTGAGTTAGAACCAGGACGAGATAGTAGAAGACTTAACGTATGAGGAGGTACTGTCAAGATCTTGGATAGGAAGGAGCATGTCCCTACTGCATGAAAAGGTCATACCACAAGTTAAAGTTTTGTGGAGGAATCATCTTTATAGAGGAAATGACACGGGAATTGGAAGCGGAAATGAAAGCGAGGTATCCTCACCTTTTGAAACACCGAGTGCGTACGTCGATTTCGAGGACGAAATTTCATAAGGAGGGAGGTTGTAAGACCCAAAAATTTTTTAAATAAAAGGAATTTCCTTTATTTATTATTTTGAAATAGTAAGGGTTGATTTGATTAATGTGGATAGTTAAGGGTTAAATCATAAATATTTCAAAATAAGCAGTGGTTATAAAATATTCATTTTTTGTCGGGGAATATTCGTTTGGTCGTGGAATATTATTAAATTTGTGGGAATATTCGTTTGGTCGTGGAATATTAAATCTTTCGGGGAATATTAAATACCTGCAGTAGTGACCGTGTGTGGGCCCCATGTGAGCGATTGGATGAGGAAAGCGACAAAGTTTGGGTGGTTATAAATAACTTGGCGTAGTTATTCAGATTAAAATTTGTTGGAATACCCGGTGGTTAAAATCTGATGTCTGGCGTGGTTGCCGCGGTAGCTGCGGTATTACCGATATTGTTGAATTATTGATCCTTACGTAAGATGGCACTACTCGATAATTTTCACGGTGAATTCTTTATTCGATATTTTATTTTATTGATTGATAATTCTTTGCGTTGATATTTTATATTATTGTTGTTGATAATTGTCTCACATGATATTTCCCATTATCGGATCAATAATTCATATTATTTGAATAATATTATTAGATAACATTATTGGCAATGTCTAGAAAGTTACATCTAAGGAGAGGTTTGGTCACCTAATTGCGGCGCCCGATGAGGAGAGATCCTTATTGGAAAGCCCCTCTTTCTGAGGAGCGACTGGTTGTCATAAATGTGATTACGTAATATTATTTGTGAATAATTAATTATTGATTCATATGATAAGGAAATATTTATTTTATATGAATATAAATGATGGATTTATTTATGTGGTTATTAATGAAGGAATTAATGTTGAGGTGTTTTATCGATATTTTATCGGATTGGAGGTGTTAAAAATCAAATCGGGGGTTTTGAGATATATTGCGGGGTTATAATTTTTAATCAAATAGTTGGATTATGGTAATTTTTGGGTATGTTATACATACATAAGTTGAGTATATGTCCACAAATTTTGAACCGTTTAAAATGCACGAATGATTTGTTGTGAATTTTAAGAGGTGTCGGATTAGGAAATTGGGTTTATAATTGATTTTGGTGGAAAATTCTAGAATTGAGTGGGCCCCACTTGTGGTTGGTGAAGAAATGTGCTGAATTTTATTTCAAATGTGGTGGGTGGCAATAGTAGCGAGGTAAAGCCATCGGTGTAGTGGTCGAAATGCTGCTTGGTGGGCTAACATTTTTCTATAAATAGAGGCTAAGTTAGAATTGAAAATCACACGAAACAAAGTTTTCTCTCTTTCTCTCTCTATATTATTGGCGTATTTTGTGAGTATTTAGATACTTTGAGAGTTCTTTATTGATTACAAGTTTCATTCGACATCACTTGAGCCTTTCCTTAGAAATCTTGATTCTTTGAGGTAAGGGATATTATTTTTTTTTCGTAATGATATTATTTCTTGATATCATTATCTTTGAAATATTGATCTGAAGTTTTTATCAAATTTGGAACTTTTTTCATATGGGGTTACTATTCATGAGTTACTATTCACGAGTTACTATTCATGAGTTACTATTCACGAGTTCTTATTCACGAGTACTATTAAATGAAGCGTGAAAATGTTTTTTGTGGAATTTCTATCTTTTGGTGTCGGAGTTACTATTCACGTATCTGACACTATTCGTATATTATGATATTCACGTATGTACTATTCATTCAAAAATAAAATTTCTTCTTTTTCGTCCAAAATATCTCTACGGATACTAGCTTTGATTGTATCCATGTTTTGATCATTCTTGAATTTTACACCACTATGATTATTTTTGAGGTATTTTTGACGTGGATAAAACCAAGTACGAATCCTTAATCCTTAATCCTTGTCATTTTGTTTCCTTTGGATTCGTTTCTTTAAAATATATTTTCATCATCCTCGGTCTTAAATGATGATATTATTGAATATCTTTGGCTGTAGTGCAAAGATGAATGATTTTTGAAGATATCTTTGGCACGTAGTGCAAAAGATGAGTGTTTAGTGTTTAAATGAATATGACTTTAGTGGTGATGAATATTGGTGCAGATAGTAAAAAGATGAATGATTTGATGAATATCTTTGGCCTTTAGTGCAAAGATGAGCAGTGTTGAGATGAACATGGTGGATTGATGAATATCTTTGGCTGTAGTGCAAAGATGAATATTTGATTTGAGATGAATATTGATTGATGTTACGGGGATAAAATATTGATGATGAATTTATTAAATTCATAGATTATAGTAGATTTCATTCTCTACGTAACTCTTCTATGAATTATTATTTCATTGCGAATATTGATGCGAAACTTGTTGTCTATTGTATTCTATCGATTTTTCCTGTTGAAGACTAACGATAATTTGTTGTATATTATCTTAGTCATATATTCTTCTCTTTGGGCTAGTTGAGCTCACCCTTTTCCTTGTTGTTCCATTTTCTTCTCGGGAGGCGAGAATGTAGCGAGTCTTAGTGAGGGGTATGGAATGAAGGTTCTAGAGAGAGTTGTTTAGTAGTCCTCACCATTTTTGTAAAATAATGTATCAATAATTATGATGGGGATTTATTTGCGTGTGGATATTGTCTAGAAGACAATATTATATTTAAACTCACGATTATATATTGTCGTATTTCACACGACATTTGTATTATTGAAGTTGTAGTTTGTTTCTTGTACCATGTATTTGGCGACTCGAGAATGGGTGTTGTGTATACCTATTTTGGGGGCGTCCCCGCATCCAGGTTCGAAGGCGGTCTTTGGAATATCCTCAGTTTTAATATTCAGCTGATGATATCTAGAACGAAGGTCAATCTTTGAAAAGAATTGTGCTCCTTGCAACTGGTCGAACAGGTCATCAATGTGAGGTAGGGGATACCTATTCTTGATGGTGACATGGTTCAATTCTTGGTAGTCAATACAAAGTCGCATACTCTCGTGTTTCTTCTTTACAAATAAAACAGAAGCACCCCAAGGAGATATACTAGGACGAATGAAATCGATGTCTAACAATTTCTGTAGTTGGACTTTTAACACCTTAAGTTCAATAGGAGCCATTCGATATGGGGTTTTAGAAATGGGCTTTGTACCCGGTTCAAGATCAATAAAGAATTTAACTTCACGTTCTTGGGGTAGACTAGGATGTTCTTCAGGAAATACGTCAGGAAATTCACTAACAACAGAAATATTATTCAAATCTGATGTGTTTTTGTTCAAGTCCATAACATGGGCTAAGAAAGCTTGACATCCATTTTTTAATAAACGAATGGCTTTATGGCTTGATATGATAGTGATTGACTTTACTGGTTTGGTTACTTAAATTAACATAACAGGTTGGTTAGGAAAATAAAAACTAACAACCTTACGAAAATAATTAATTTTAGCATAATGAGTGGTTAACCAATCAATCCCTAAAATCACATCAAAAGTAAGTATCTTTAAAGAGATAAGATCCAGAGGTAATGTGATGGTGCCAACATGGATTAAGCAAGATTTATAAATAGTGGATGTAATGAAAGTTTATCCTAACGAAGTCTCCACTGATAAGTCAAAGTCTAATTTCTCCGGAGTCAAGTTTAAACGTTGAGCACAAGCAAGAGAGATAAAAGAATGGGTAGAACCGGTATCTAGTAAGGTATAAACTTTGCAAGAGTTCAAGATTAGCTTACCCGTGATCACCTCATTCGGATTTCTCGCGTTTTAGCCAGTCACGACAAATGCCCTCCCTTGAACCACCGACTTTATTTTGTCCGTAGTCGCCTTTGGTGTCGCCGTCCCATTTGGACTTGACTTCGCTACTGGACAAAATCGGGCTATATGACTATTTTTTCCACAATTGAAATACACCTTGGAAGGCTGTGAATAGTTTGGACTTATGTGTCTCTCTTCTCCGCATCTATAGCTTTTCTAACTGGTGGTCGTTCTCCTCCCCTAGAATTTGTTGTTGGTGCTGGTGCTGGTGCTGATGTCTTCCCGTCATTGTTGAATTTCCTCTTTTTGAAATTTCCACTTGACTCACCTCTCCTATTATCATGGCCACGTTCTGATGACTACTGTCACCGGTATGACCTTGGTTGTGGTCCCTCGGTTGAACATACTCATTATCTCGGTCTAATAATTGAGCCCTGTTGACAACATCTAAATACATAGAAAATTTGTGAGAGATAAGGTATTAACGAATCTTGGGTTTTAGACCTCTCGAAAACATCCGCATCATACGTTCCTCATTCTCTACCAAATGAGGTGCAAACTTGGATAACTCCGCACGAACTTCGCCTTGTACTAAGACACCGTAATGTTGTTTTACTCTAGTCTAATAAACTCTGCCTCCTTCATATGACAAATACTTTCAGGAAAATACTTGCCATTGAACAGTTTCTAAAATCTTTCACAAGATATGTTGAGTGTGGCCGGCTGGGTATGCTTCACAGATCCCCACCAGTAATCTACCTCACCACGGAACATTAAGGTAGCTAATGGAACCTTCTGTTCCTCTGTGCATCCCAAGACATCAAATATCTTGGTAATTTGCTTGACCTATGTTTCCGTCTTAATCGGATTTGGCTTTCCCTTGAAATCTGGTGGTCCCAACTCCTTGATCTGCTTGGCTATGACAAACCGTGTGTTGCTATCACTTACACCCATATTTTGTACACGAGTCTCCCTCGTCTGATTTTGCATGAACTGCAGAAAGCTCCTAAACATTCCATCATTCATCATTTGCTCAGTAGTGTTATTTAAAGGAGGAATATTTCCGTTCCTGTTGCACGTTCCCCTAGTTAGTGATTGAAGGTTATTCTACAGTCTCATACACTCTATTGTTAACGTTCTCAGCTGTCATTCTTAAATACTTCCATAAAACAAGGGTTAATTAAACAAATTAACATATCACATAATATCCCTATATTATGACCGATCAACAAATAAGCTTAGGTAGGACATACTAGCGAAGGATTTACTCATCTCTCCCCTCCTAGTTCTATTCCCCGATCTTCGCCAGAGACTTTATCCCTAAGCTCTGATACCAACTGTGATGCCCCCAAAATAGGTATACATCACCCATTCTGAGTCGCCAAATATATGGTACAAAAATAACTATAACTTTATTATTACAATTGTCGTGCAAAATAAGACAATATCCACACTCAAATAAGTCCTCATTATAATTATTGATACACTATTTTACAAATAGTAAGGACTACTATAACAACTTTCATGGAACATTACTCCACACCCCGACTACTCCCCGCTATATTCTCGTTTCCTGTGAAGAAAAATGGAAAAAAAAGGAAATGGGTGAGCTGAACTATCCCAGTAAAGAATATTATGACTAAGATAAAGAACAACAATTTATCGTTAACCTTCAACAAATTAAATAAAATATAAGGGACAATCAGTTTTAGATCAATATTCGCAGCAAAAATAATAATTCATTAGAAGAGTTAAGTAGAGAATGAAATCTACTATCATCTATGAATTTGAAAGTCCATCATCAATATTTTATCCCTGTAACATCAATCAATATACATCTTGCATCAAATATACATTTTTGCACTACGGGCCAAAGATATTCATTTGTATCACCAGTTGGTCATGTTTATCTCAACACCTGTTCATCTTTGCACTACGAGCCAAAGATATTCATCAGGTAATCATTCATCTTTGCACTACATGCCAAAGATATACATCAAGTATCACCATTAAAGACTGAGGATGGTGAAAAACATTTTAGGGAACGAATTTAGTAAGATAAAAGGACAAAGATTAGAGATTCGTACTTTAGATAATTAAAGTTTAAAAATACTCCATAATAAACCATAATGGAGTAAAATTCAAGAATGAAGATCAAAACATGGATACAATCAAAGATAGTAACCATAATAGACATATGGGACAAAGAAGAGAAAATTTCATTTTTTAGTGAATAGTGTCGTATACGTGAATAGTAACCCCGACACAAAAAGGTAGAAATTCCATAATAAAATTCTTATCAATATTACGGCATAATAATATTGAAGAAAATAATATCATTTACAAAGAAAATAACATCCCTTACCTCAAAATAATAGTACTTCTGATTGGAATAACAGATGTAAAGTCGAAGGAAACTTGCACTGAATAGTAACTCTCAAAGAATCTAAATACTCACAAAAATAAGCTCGATAATATAGAGAGAGAAAACTTATGTTTCTAGTGTGATTTTCAATTCTAACATAAGCGTCTATTTATAGGAAAATGCTATAACGCCAAAGGAGACTAAATTAATAAAATAATATTTTTTTTATTCCTTCACTTCTACACCCACCCATTTTGATCAAACAAGCCGTCTTTGAAAGAAATTTCAGCCCACATGTTTTGAAAAAAACAAAAGTGGGTCCCACCCAATTTTAATAAAAATATTTAATTTCCAAAACTTCAACAATTCATAATAAATAGCCTTTTTATCAAAAAAATATGAATTTTATGTCCATTCCATACGAAATGAATTCTCTTCCAATTTTTTAGCTTTAAGTTTTTCCAAATTCCAAACAGAAAATATCCGAATTCCACAAACGGATGATTTTCTAGCACCTCTCTAAAATTCATAACAAATCATACATTAATTTTTAACGGTTCAAAATTTGTGGACATATACTCGACTTATATATGTATAACATATCCAAAAATTGCAACGATCCAACGGTCGGATTAAAATTATAATTTACGCAATAGAGCTTTAAGAACACCGTTTTGATTTTTAATACCTCCATTCTGACAAAATACTAATAAAACACCTCAACATTAATTCATTCATTTATATCCACATAAGAAAAATAAATATTTCCTTATCATATAAATTAATAATTAATTATTCACAAATAATATTACAGAATCACAATAATAACAACCAGGTCATTCCCAGGAAAGAGGGGACTTTCCGATAAGGATTTCTCCTTACTGGCGCGCAATTAGATTGACCTAACCCTTTTCCTTGACAGAACTTTCTAGACATTGCCAATAATGCTATCTAATAATGTTATTCAAATAATATGAACTATTGATCTGATAATGGGAAATACTGTGCAGTGACAATTATTGAAACAATAATAATATAAAATATTGAATAGTAATTACTGTAATAATTATTGAGTAGTGCCTTCTTACGTAAGAATCAATAATTCAAAAAAAATACGATTTGTAATACCGCGTCTTCTTATGCAACCATGCGCCAGACATCGTAGATTTTAACCACCGTGTAATCGAGCAGTTGTTAATTGGTAACAATTACGCCGTTATTTATAAAAACTCAAACTTGTCGTTTTCTTCATGTGACAGTTATCCGTTATGGGGCCCACAAATTACTGCGTTGTCGTACAAATATTCCCCTACAACAAGAATATTCCATGACCAAACGAATATTCCCGGACAACAATGAATATTTTATAACCACTTGCTTATTTTACAAAATTGCACATTTCACCCATAATCAAAGTATTATATCAAATTATCACCTTATTATTTCAAGATAATAAATAGAGGAAATTCAATTTTATTTATTAAAAAGTTGGGGTCTTACAATACCTAAATACCGGGGGCATAGTTCGTGGTCTTATGACCCTTAGATATTAAATTTGAGCTTGTTTTTTATTTTTGATTCGTAGAACAAGTTCACCAGTATTCAACATTCGTTGTTCGTTCTCATGTTATTATTATTATTATTACCTCTCTATATCAATGAGCAATTGTTTGCTCACTCTTGCAATTAACACTGCAACTACAGTCGAAAAGGTCAATGAGCCATCTTCTAGCAAAGGAAAGGGCAAGATGTCCAAGTGTTGAAGATTTATATGAATTTATTTGGATGAAATATGTTATACGGCTTAATTTATTTTGTGATGTATTCCATAAACTTATGTAATAAGTTAAGGTTAGATTACCTGGGATTGTTTAAAGTTGATATAACCCTTTAAAGGGGAATATTATTGTTTAAGTTATTTAAATTATGTTTTTATTCTTTATTATGGGTAGTAAGATGTAATAGTTGTGGATAGTGAGCACCAAATCCTGTTGGAATGAAGTACCTTGATTTGGGGGTGTCACATATATAGTTCATATAGATATTATACTTCTTTTATCTTTTATAAGAATGTAAAACTAAGTAATTAACAAAAGCTGATAATAGATTACACACTTAATTACATAAATCCCAAATTTAAACTGTTATTACATCAAAGTCTTTAAGTCTAATACAACATAATTTAAACTTAATTAAAGCTTCCTATCCACATTAATGCGTACTAGAACTTCTATGTATTTCAGTCACAACTGCAAAGGAAAAAGAATATTTTTGCAAGAATAAGCTATAAAGGCTCAACAAATTTTAAACAAGTTATGATTTATACTCACACGAACATGTAGTTCAAAGATTTTTCACATGTATATACTGAGGTTTGTCTGCCAAACCCCACACATTACGGGTGTCTGTCAGTAATAAAGACTTAGCTACCCGATCAGTATATAACTATCAGTCATACATAGTATTAGTATATATATATGTACCAAACATTATTAGTTTCATCACAGTTTATGCTTTGATATCAAATTAAAACCAATTTACACAAATAACAGCTCATTTCATTCAATTATGCTTGAACAATAAGTCATAACCTATCAACAATAGATATCACAAACAACGTATATAAACAAGTTCGTACAGTATAAATAGAAGATTTGCATTTAATACAAAAATTAAATGAAGTTGGAAAACTTGCCTGATCGAAGAACAATTATATGCTATTTGAAATTATTTAAGCATCCTAAATATGTTACCACATATTTATAATAGTCGTTAGTATTTATTAGAATTAATATCTAATCAAACTATTAAAGTATGGGTTGATTTCTAAGTCAATTCGGTGTTCTATTGCTTTTTCAGATAATTATCGAGTTACTTTTTCAATAAAATTTTATTTAAAAGCTTTAATTTTATTTAAGATAATTTAATTATCACTTATAATATTTTCTAGAAGCTCATAATAATTTTTAAATAGTTAATTATTACTCATAATAATTTTTAAAACATTAATAATCATTCATAATGATTTTTAAAACATTAATATCATTCTTAAATAATTTATAATCATTAGTAATGATTTTTAAAACATTAATATCATTTTATAATGATTAATCTTATTTTAAATAATTAATTATCATTTATAATAATTTTAAATCCTTAATATCATTTTTAAATGATTTGTTAAATAAAATTATAAAATAATTTTATTATCATTAATATTTAAATAAATTAAAATATTAATAAAATTTATGTCAAAATATTAAAAGATATTTATTATAACTTAAAATGATTTTTATAACTTATTTATTAATTATTAATAATTATTTACTATTTATTTTAGTTATTATTATTTTTTTATTTTAAACTGTCGCTAAAAATCTATCACAATATAAAGCGTCGCTGTAGGTGTTCTTCACCAACTGAAGAATAGTTGGTCAACTCATAGATGCTTACTTTGACCATTTTTAATTTTTAATTTGTTAGTTTTCAGGGCTTGTAGGTGTATACATGTTGTAGTACTGATGTAGCACTACAAGATCATGCTAAGTTTGGGGTCTAAATACATCATAACAAGAAGATATGGGTGGTCAAACTACATTAATTTTTCTGAAAGTTAATATACTACTTGGGTATTGGATACCGGCTGTGGTTATCACATATGTAATAATATGTAAGGACTGGTCAGAAGTAGAAAGCTGAGCGAGGATAAGGTCGTCCTACGAGTGGGAAATGGAGAAAAGGTGGTTGTATTAGCTGTAGGGGCTTATTGTTTAGCACTGCCTACGACCAAGTTCATTAATTTAAATAATTATTATTTTGTTCCGAACATTATTAGAAACATTATTTCAATTTCTGTATTAGATATGGATGGTTTTGACATTATAATAAAGAATAACAGTTGTTCTATTTATAATAATAATGTTTTATATGGTGTTGGTAATTTGCGAAATGGACTTTATATACTCGACTTGCATGAAAATATACTTCAAATTGAACAAACTAATAAAAGGAAAAAAGATGATGTTAATTATACCTATATGTGGCACTGTAGACTTGGTCATATTAATGAAACAAGATTATCCAAATTGCATAAAGATGGGCTCCTAGAGCTATTGGATTATGAATCATATCCAACTTGTGAATCTTGTCTCATGAGAAAAATGACTAAATCTCCTTTTAGTAGAAAAGGAGAACGAGTTACAGAGTTGTTAGCGTTGGTACACACAGATGTATGTGGACCTATGACAATGACTGCACGAGGAGTGTATTCTTAATTTATTACATTCACTGACGATCACTCAAGATTTGGATATGGGTATTTAATGAAATACAAATCTAAATTATTTAAAAAGTTCGAAGAGTTCAGAAGTGAAGTAGAAAAACAAATAGGCAAAAGTATTAAGTGTTGTTAAAAATATTGAGGGGGGTTTTTATGAAGTATTTGTTGTAGGTTTGGCTTATTATTTGGACCCTCACTTACCCCTTTTTCAAAACTGTTGGTAGAAGTTATCTCAGTTTTTTTTATATATATATATATATATTATAATAAATTTTGTTTTATATGAAAAATAGAATATATTATATTTTATTATGCATAGTGTTTGTATAGTAAATCATGTGATTATCAGAAAAATTCAGCCGACTTTTCCCTGTGCGTCCGTGATTTTTATTTCCAAATAGTATCCTGCCATTCTCTTATAAATAGGATGCTTATTTTATAATTGAAAATCACACCAGAAATAGAGAATTCTTCTTCTATAATATTGAGCGTATTTTTTCGAGTTTTAGGAAGCTTTGAGTGTAGAAAATAATACAAATTTTCTTCAAGAATATCCCCGCTATACCAGTCGGAATACTCTCCTTTTTAAGGTAAGGGATGTTATTTTTATTCAATATTTGTAAGAAATAATATTTTTTCCATACTCTATAGTATGCATGTAATATTAGTTCATTTCAGATTTCGAATTCTACACTCATTTTGTTAAAGTATGGTTTCTATACTCCTTGAAATTAGTAGAATATCCTTGAAATCTGCGCTTCATCTAATATCTTTTCATGAAAATATTATTCTGAGAATTCTTGATAATTTTTAATCTTTTCATGTCAAGGTACTATTCATGATGTACTATTCTTGAAGTACTATTCACGGGGTACTATTCACCCGGGGTATTATTCATGACAAAAAATAATTTCTTTTCTGTCCAAATCATTTTTGATACAATATTATTCTTGAATTTTATTCCACAAAGCAGTATCATGTTGACAATTTGGAAATTATTGAATTCTAGATAAATTAAATTATAAAATCTTTAAAAATTATTCTTGCTCTCATTTAATTGAATTCTTATATCAGTGTCATCATCCTCATGCTTATGATGTGGTAAAAGTCATCTTTGGCCCATAGTGCATAGATGGACTGTTGATTGGTATGATTATGACCAGGGATCATTCGGTATAATCATGACTGTAATGTTACAAATGATGTGGTTAAAGTCCTCATTGGCCCATACTGCATTGATGGACAGTTGTTGGCATGATCATGACTTTTGGTGATAACACGATTATCCTTTGCTCCGTAGTGCATGGGTAATTCGTGGATGTGATACCACTACAAAAAAATGGGGTTTCAGCAACAACCGATTTTCGTTGCTAAAGGTGCCAAATTTTGTTGCAAAAGGGTTTTGGCAATGACTTTATTGTCGTTGCATCTTTCGTTGCGCAATGATCGTTACTAATTGTTCCGCAACGAACGTATTTTTTTCATTGCCAAAAGTAATACATTTTTGCAACGAAATTTGGCTTTCGTATAGAGACATCGATCCTTTAGCAACAAAATGTATTGTTGCAAAATAATTAAAATTTTGTTGCTAAAAAGCCCATTTCGTTGCAAAAGCCTTCTAATTGGCAACGAAATGACCTCTATTTTTTTTGCAACGACCATGTAATTTCGTTGCAATTGACACCATTTTACAACGACATTTTTCATTGCAGTAAATTATGCAAATTATTGCCTAAGCTTGCTTTCGTTGCGGAATGTAAACTTTTTAGCAACGATTTTCGTTGATGATTATATTATTTGGCAACGACATTATGTTGAATCAACAACAAAAATGTTTGTTGATGGTTATTTTTCAAGAGCAACAAAAGTTGTCGATTAGCAATGACATTATATGTTGTCGTTTCTTTATTTGTACAACGAAAGTTGATATGATTTGCAACGATAAAAAATGTTGCCTTTTATTTTAGTATTAGTAACAATATCCTCTCCGTTGTTATTAGGTTAATTTTTCGTTGCCAAATATTATATTTTTAATGCCATTAGCAATGAAAATTTGTTGCTAAATGTATAAAAAATTGTTGCTATATTAAAACTTGTTCAATGCTTTGGTAATGAATTATATGGTTGCCAAATCAAAATTTGACATTCTTTTTATGTACCTGGCTAGCTCAATGTCCCCATAGCAAATAATGGCAAGAATACAAAAACTAAAAGTATTATTAACTTAATAAAATCATCCACTACATAATCATTCATTATCTTTACAATTAACCATCTAAAGCTACCACAGTTCTTCAATCAAAGTATATATCTACATATATAGAGAGAGTACATTTCATAATTTCGTCCCTTGTCTTCCGTAAACGTAGCACGAAATTTGATGCCCAGTATTGTAAGGCATGTCGTAGAAGCAGTCTTCCTGCAGATATTTACAAATAATAGCAAGTTAAGAAAATGAAGCAAATAGGTCACTAGAGACACTTAATGCCAAAATCAATACACAAAGAGGGCAGTATAGATAACAAAACAAAAGTGACCTTTTCTATACTTAGTAGGCGCAAAAAGGTAAAATCAAAAGTGTCCTGTGTAAACTCTAAGAAGGCAGTATAGATAACAAAACTGAAGTAGAATGAAACATGCGATATATTAGGAAAGCATAGAGTGGCACAACAACTAGCTTAAATATTACCAGTTGAAAGATATACTCACATTCCATGCCCGTTGGATGGAACTCGCGAAGCATTACTACCAGGAACAGTTCCTTGAAGCTTATTCCTATCCAGCCGAAGTTCCTCAAGGTACTTCAACTTGCCAAGCTCAGGAGGCAACTTCCCAGTCAACCCATTGGACTGAAGATTTCTGTAACAATACAATTGAACAAGTAAGAATAAGAAAGAGATAACTAAATAAAAAAGTCCAATACATAAAGCCCAATGCCAAACTAGACTTACATTATAGTAATCGAAGTTAAATTCCCAATCTCAATAGGAATTGGTCCAGATAGCAGGTTGTACCCCAAATCCAACACTGTGAGGTATTTTAACACGCTAATTTCTTTGGGAATCGTACCAATGAAACTATTTCCATGTAGAATTCTACGAACATTGGCAAAGTTAAAATTTAGTTTATATATTATACCATAATAATTAAAGCTACAAAACAAAATCAAAGATCAATATAATGTAATAAATTCATACAGTTGTTGCAAAGAAGAGAGTTGACGCAACTCAGATGCAATAAATCCCTTTAAAGATGACCCAGACACATTGCTGCAAAAAGAATTGCACCAAAATTTTAAAGCTCAGATTAGTCTTTAAACATGGCAACTAATATTTTTCAGTTAAGTTTTTAACAATAATCTGCACCTAACTATTAAACATAATGTACATGCTCATACGATTTCTACATAGTATATGCCCCAAAGATGCTAGCTATAATCACAGACATCATAGTCTTCCTGCACATATTTAAAAATAATAGCAAAGTCAGTAAAATAATTGCAAAGTCAAGAAAACGTGCTAAATTTTAATGACTAAAAGAAAATATATATACAGAGCATAAAACAAAGGTCATCATTAGAGCATATTTAATAAAGCTTTATCCTAGTCTAGATGGTGCTTCGACATATAAGACAGAGATGAAGGTCTTGTCCACATTCACAACATGTCCGCAAATAAGAACGAATAAGAAAACTTGAAGATACACTCTAGTCATGTTCTCTAAAAATGAAAACCAAAAAGCTTTTGACAGTGATACCTGATGTCCACAACCAAACGCCATATCCCTAGGATTGGTAATGCAAATGGGACATAATTGTCACAAGGCAGAAAAGAAACAGTTTACTATGATTCCCAACAATACATGAACATTCCAATACTAAATCCATTTTTCAAGTATACTGGATCACTCCTACTAAATATACGTGTAAAGTTTTATTTGAAAAAGTTGTGAGTGCATATCACTTACATGAACATCTAATGCAGCACTTGCAGGCTGACTCATGCCAACAGCTGCAGCTTGTCTATCTGAAGAAGGTTCACTCAGTTGGAAACTACTAGACTGTGAAGGTTTTGATGCTCCTCAAGAAGCTATACCATAATGAGGTGGAGGAAGAGCAATCCTATCTATAGCTTTCCCTTTCTGAGCACTGATTGAGAAACGCAAATATATCAAGAATTTTCCAAAAACAAAAATATTGTTGAACATTATGATACTAAAAAAACCATATACCTGCGGGCTATGAGATCATTTAAAGCATCGTCATGTAAAACAGGTGCAACTTCCTCTTTCTTAGACTCTCGCAGAAGGGATTCCAAATATTCTCTCTGGGTCTTTCAGACTGTGAGAATATAGCGAGAATCTATGTAGTACAAGCTCTGCAACAGCTGGGAAAATATAACAAAATCAAGTTATATAACATTACCTTATGTTATTGTCAAAGAAGTCAGCAATAATGCTCTGATTAGCAACTCCAAGTTTATGCTCAGCTACAACTCTAACTTGTTCTTCCACAGTTTGCACCTTATTTATAGTAGTTAAAAAAAATCAATAAAACCTGAATCTGAAAATTATATAGTAATCACAAAATGGATTCCAGAAAATTGTCTGGAAATTATCAAAGGCTCGAGCAGGTATATTGTCATCGAATTCTCTCATCATGTCCCATGGCCCATCTCTAACACCAACTAAAATAATTGACAAGGGGTATTCACTATAAAGTTAAAAAGAGCATTTCTCAGTATTTGGATCACAAAATCATCCACCCATCAAAAGTCAATCTGAAAACTCACATGGCTTTCACGATTGCCTCAACAGTTTTCCTTTCTTGGGGGCTTAACTGGCCATATTCAGTATCAATACTTCTTGTCACCTATCATATATTAGAGAATGAATAATTAAAGCAAACTCGTAGTTTAAACTCCATTTTATCCAAGTAAGCATTAGAAAACATACTGGCACATCAAAAAGCGATAGAAGCCATAAACACTTCAATGGTTCCTCTAACAAGTTACACCACACCTTATTCTTAGGAAAGAGAATAACACACCAAAAGTCACATGAAGATGATCATAGAACTTATTTTGATGAGTAAAACACTAAGAAGCCAAAATGATGATACATTATAAAACTGTGCAATATATGACTACGTAACAGAAAAAATGCGTTTAATGACCTAAGAAGAATAGTATGCTTACTCAAATTAAATGTCCACATTGCTATGAACTTGTCTAAATGACCATTTGCAAAAACCAATTTCAAAAACCAGCCATATACCAATAGTCTTTCAAGGAAATTCTCTCCTGTAATAACATATCGAATTCATTTGTGAGTTAGTAACGTGTATGTATCCATTGAAATGTACAAAAACCTGTTTATGGATCCATGTGAACAGGATAGAACCAATAAGAGAGTTGTTCAATTTGACTAAACTAAATAATTAAGCATCATTCAAATGTTTCAACTTTGATAAGCTGAAAGGCATACCTTATTTGATGCTAGTTCTGATTATCTTTCTCTTCCTCGTCCATACTTTGTTCTTCTTCGCTACGATAATCTATAGGTGTATCATCCTCACTACACCCCTCGTCGAATTCATCCTCCTCAAAATCATCCTCATCGACATCATCATCCATGTCTCCATCCAATAAGATATTGTGTTCAATGATAATTTTTTGAGTTCTTTGTCTTAAGAAAATGTTATTTATTATTTTTGGATCGAAATCATCTCTAATCATTGGCCCTATATCCCGATCTTGAACAACAATGTCGATATCGAGTGAGTCATCATCAAGGTTAACAACATTGTCAGTGGTATATTCTTCAATCTCGTCCATTTCATCCTCCGAAACATCAAATACGTGTCGGTGGTTAAACCTTTGAACAATTTTCCAGTTGCCGCCTAATTTCAAATCATCAATAAAAAAAACTTGTTTTGCTTGAGAAGCTAATATGTATAGGTCGTTTCTATACCATGTGTTATTTACATTTACACTTGTAAAGTGTGTATCCTTCCTAATACCCATACACCGATTAGATAAATCAAACCACTAAAAAGAAAATGTAAACATATTATACCCTTTTCCATACTCTATTTTGATAATATCATTTAATAAGCCAAAAAAGTCGATACTTTTCCCATAGTGTTTTCTCCTTCACATTTTATTCCACTATTTTGGCTTTTCCTACTACGATCGTCACGATCTTTGACAAGAAACCTTACTCCATTTATAATGCATCCTTTATATTTCCATACTCTTAAATTTGGACCACATGTTAATGCAAATAGTTTATCACTAATGACATTTGATGTGGTATTCCAAAGGTGATGAATCTACTAGAGGAAAAAAATTTAAATTAATCATTGATTTTCAAATAGCAATAAACACCTTTAAAAGGGGAAGAAATATTATTTTACCTTCTTTTTAAACAATTGAGGAAATCTTTTTTCCAATTCGATGTTGTTTTGGTAAGCTAGTTTCAATTCCTCCTCACATTCCCTATAAGAATAATATTAGTACCAAAAACTAGTATGAAGCAATAATTATTTGAATAATTTAATGATAAAATGTATAACTTAGTCAAAATAAGGTTGCACGTCTTCACAATTATTCAAGACAAACCAATGAGCCATTTGAATCTCCTTAGAATCAGCATAGTCAAAAAGTAAACCACCTAATGGTTTAACATTTTGAGAAAAGACAGAAAGAGCATCTTTTCTAACTTTTCCATCAGGATTACGATCCTTTTTATTGAACTTGCTCTCACTTCGTGGTAAGTACAAGGAAGAAAATGTCAAACATTCATCTGCGACATACCCTTCAGCAATTGATCCTTCTGGATGTGCTTTGTTCCTTACGTACTTTTTCATCATCCATAGATACCTTTAAAAAAAATTACGAAATTTAGTATGACACAACTATAAAGTTCATAGATAACCAGAAATATATAATTACATACCTTTCAATTGGATAAATCCACGAATAGCATACAGGGCCTGTAAACATTGCTTCTTATGGTAGATGAACAGCCAAGTGAACACAAATATCAATGAAGGCCGGTGGATAAATCCTCTCAATCTTGTATAAGATAATTATAATATCCTTCTCCATTTTTCTTAAGTTATCCCCTTTTAGTGTCCTACTACATAGATTTTTAAAGAATGCACCCAACTCAATTAATGTTGTTGCCACATCGTCATTAAGATTCCCTCACACTCCAGCAGGGATTAATCATTGTAAAAGAACATGGCAATCATGCGTCTTATATCCCGACATGCTATTATCACTTGTATTAACACATCTAGCAATATTTGATGCATATCCTTCTGGGAATTTGACAGATCGTATAAAGGACAAGAATTTGTCTCTCTCTTTTTTGGAAAAGGAAAAGGCTGGTTGTGGCTTGTCAAACTTATCTCCCCGTGGTCTTAAGTGCAGCTCTTTACGTATATTCATATCCTCTAAATCTTGTCGAGCCTTGTAAGTGTCCTTATTTTTACCTTCAATCTTTAGTAATGTCCCAAGTATGTTATCACAAATATTCTTCTCGATGTGCATTACATTGAGCTTATGTCTGACCTTCAAATCTTTCCAATATGGTAGCTTAAAAAAATACTTTTCTTTGTCTAATTAGAGTTGGATGGAGTTGCTGTCCTCTTTCGTTTTCTTTCTCTATTCATACTTACATTTTTTGGATGTTTGCCAAAATCCCCGAAATTGATTGATTCTATATGATGTAAAATTTCTGATCCACCTAGGATCTTAGGTGGTCTACGGAGTTCCTCCTTTCCATCATAGTCTAAACTCTTTCTCCACCTACACGGGCAAGATAAACCATAGGAAGTAAATTATGTGAAAAATGTGAAGATGAAATTAAAATAAGTTACGTATTAAAAATACCTATGATTAAGACCGACAAATGCACAATGCCCCTTATAAGAGATTTTAGTCCTCAACCTAGTTGAGCGTGTATCTACATTGCAAGTTGGACAAGCCATGTACCTTTTGGTACTCCATCCAAAAAGATTTTCCAGAGCAGGAAAATCGTTAAATGTCCATAAAACAAAAGCATGCATGTTGAAATTGCACCCAGTATAAGAGTCATATGTTTGAATTCCTTGTTCTCATAAATCAACAAGATCATCTATTAAAGGACGTAAATAAACATCAATTTCATTACCTGGTGCTTTTGGTCTAGGAATCAAAAGTGACATTATGAAAAAGGGCTCCTTCATGCACATCCAAGGGGGAAAATTATAAGGAGTGAGTATTACCGACAACATGCTATATGAGCAACTCATATTTCCAAATGGATTGAATCCATCCGTGGCTAGGCCTAAACGAATGTTTCTTAGATCATTGGAAAACCATTCATACTTTCTATCAAACTTCTTCCACGATACAAAATCTGCTGGATGCCTCAGTTCACCTTCTACTGAAATAAGTTTTTCCTTGTGCCACCGCATATCTTTTGCAATTTTTTTTGACATAAAAAGTCTTTGCAACCGTGATTTTATAGGAAAGTATCTCAAAATCTCGTGTGGGATATTTTTACCCTTCCCATCATTAACTTTCCATCTTGATTACTGACATACTAGACACTCTTCTAAATCCTTATTTTCTTGCCAAAAAAGGGCACAATCATACCTTCAACAAAAATGAAACAGATTAACTATATATGAATGAGTGTTATAATTAAGGACTTTTTGATATGTTATTTTACTTACTTGCATGCGTGTATTGGAAGGTATCCAAGGCCAATTTCACGTAGCATTGCCTTTGCCTCTTAGTATGATTTTGGCAAATTCACACCATCAGGAAGAACATCTTTAATGAACTCAAGTAGCATGTCTATGGACTTATTTGTCCAATGGTTGAAAACCTTCAAATACATCAATTTTATAACAAATGACAAAATGGAGTACTTTTGGCATCCCGGATATAACTCTTTGTCTAACATATTAAGCATTTGTTCAAATCTGGTATGATTTCAATTTTGGAAGGTATCTTCATTCCCACCAACAACAAAGGTTCCTCGATTAATATCTTCCATTAGTGTCTCAATTTCATCCTCATCACCATCTAAATCATAGTTCATAAACTCCTCATTTTGAGAGAAAATATTTTGACCATGTTCATTGGGTATACGTGGAATGGGTTCACCGTGGTAAATCCACTTATCATAAGAAGGCATTATCCCATTTATGCACAAATGTGAAGACACCTCTTCTTGGGTTTTAGTGTATAGGTTCATACACTTGATACAAGGACATCTAATGTCAACTGTTGGGCCAAATGTTGCACGCACATGCTCAATAAAGCTTTTGACCCCATTGCGATAAGTCGTTGATATACGCTCATGATGCATCCAACTCTTATCCATTAAATTAAGTTCAACCTAAAATTTATTCATCAACTCAATTACATCAAATCAACTAGTGATTTAAACAATAACACAATACACAAAAATCAGATAAAACAATAACCCGTGGTCATATTTAAATCATTTATATTTTGAGAGATCGAATCAATGTTTTAGTTAAATGAGTACGTTCTCATATATTTGGGTCACTCTTACAGTTTAAAGGGAGACATTTGGGTCACTCTTACAGTTTAAATAATAATTGACAAAGAAAAGGTCATAAAATATTGATTTGTCACTCGTGTGTCTTTCAAATTTGCAAGTGAGGTAACTTAATAAGATATCATTATGTGTTTGCGACATGCTTAAGAGTTGAGACACACAACCAGAAAATCTAAACTTGTATAAGACCAACACCAAAGAAACTATTTGTAATATCAAAAGACTAAAGGTTTTGTGACATTGGAGTGATTATCTGCAGTTCCCCTTTCATATTTGCAGACTGTAAATAAATTGTTAACATTCAGCAAACATGCAGTTAATTATCTAATAGGAGCATTACATTTATATGAACTTTTAATGTGAATTTTGCAACTAAAGTTCCCTATGTATGGCTTTGCATAACAAAGTTCTAAACTTTACAATAAAAACTGCTCATTATAAATATGTAGTGACTCGATTATAAAATTAGCTACAATTTAGGTGGAATGGTATGTACTGCAGGTGTAATAGCAATTGATCTGTCTAAGAAACCCCTTCAGGTTTATCCCAACTCATATGCATTGGTTGTCAGCATGGAGAACATCACTTTGAACTGGTATTGTGGGAATGATCGTTCGAAGCTTGTCCCAAATTGCATATTTTGAATGGGAGGTGCTGCCATTGTGCTTTGTAACAAGTTTTTTGATAGAATACGATCAAAATATCAGTTAATGCACACTTTAAGGACACACAAGGGTGCTGATGATATGTGTTTTCGCTGCTTTTACCAGGAAGAGGACTCTGATGGAAATGTTGGTGTTTCTTTGTCTAAGGAGATCATGATAGTTGCTAGTGATGCTTTTAAAAACCAACATAACTACGTTAGTGCCTCTTGTATTGCCAATGTCTGAACAATTGTTGTTCCTAGCCACATTAGTTGGGAAGAAGCTGTTCAAGATGATATAACAGCTAGCGCACTGTTTCTTTGAATTAAAATTTTACACTTAAATTTTGCACTTTTGACTTGAGAATATTGTTATAATCAATTGGAAAGTTAAGTGTATGAATTAATTTTATTAGCACTACCCAGTTTTAGCAAGTAGATCTCTGTGAATAAACCATTCCAAGAATAAGCTATATATTGTTGCTTAGCTTCACGCCCATTTCTTGAATGAATGTAAACACACATTTTAACTCTAATGAGAGTAGTGTTGAGACTTTAGTATCAAGCTCCATACTTGTATTAGCCATACTTGATCAAAGGAAGAAAAGAGCCAAAACAAAAAATCCCTTTTAACAAAAATAATGCATTATCCTATCCCCTAACATAATCGCATTTTTTGTGGCCAAAATAAATAAGGATCCGCAAGTTCATGCAATTTCCACATATTTAAAATTAACATAACCTTATCACTACAACAAGATTGAAAAATAAATCAAATGATAAAAAGTGCATAATATTTGACAAATGTCCATAGATTCAAAGACTAGAGAAACATTTTTCACCCAACTAAAAAATAGCACGTCTTTCATCCAACCAAAATAGGTGTGATAGCCAAGTGGTAATCACATATTACCAATATCAGATTTGATCATCACATATAACCAATTTCAGATTTGATTAAGCACAAATGAATAAACAAAGTGCAGATATTAAGAAATAAATAAACTGAGAATTGATTTCTTACCGAATTGAAAGAGAATAGAAGAAGAAAAATAATCCTAGAACCCGGATGGGATTGACTTGAGTGCAAGCGAAACTACGGATGGAGGAGAGAAGTAGAACATGTGCCTGTGATGGAGGACATGAGTGCTTGTGAAGCTACGGATGGGATGGATGTGAGTTTTGGCTACATAAGGAAGGAGAAGAAACCCAAATTGCTATATGTGAGTTTTGGTAAGAAAAGAGAAACCAAATTAGCCCCTCTTTCTTTCGTATAACACCAAACACCTGTCTGGTAAGTTAGGGACTTTGTTCCAAAAACAGAGTTTGATAACATTTTTAAAAAAAAATTATAGAAAGAATATTATACTTAAATTATTATTATTTTAAAAACTTAAAAGTTAAATTTAAATTTTAGGATATTATAAATTAAATATAATAAACTCAAATATAACTCTTTTTGTAGAATAAAAAAAGTAATATAAATAAACATTTATAGTCTATTCCGCAAAAAAGTAATAATTATTATAATTTCATTTATTGTCAATTAACAATATTTTAATTTTTAAATTATTATAAGTTAATATTCTATTTAATACAATTAATAATTTAAATTACTTAAAAAATATTATTAAGAATAAAATTTGTATTAAAATTTTAATTACATTACAATTTGAATTGTAGTATATTATAAATTAAAGAATAAACTCAAACTTTACTGTTTCTGTAAAACATATGTTTTTTTTTTTCATTTGTGCTCTATTCCACATAAGAGCGCCACGATCTTCTTGTATTTTTCTATTTTTAAATTTCTTTATCCTTTTTCGACAGCAAGTTTTTCAAGTTCCAATTCCTCCTAGACAGAACAACAAAATTTTGTGGGAAGTTCAAGCACTACATTCGGTTAAAGGCCAAACAGATTTGGGATTCTATTTGGACTAGGACCCCATTGGTACCATGGAGATCAATCCTTTGGCACAAACTTCATGTGCCCAGATACTCAATTATGTTGTGGCTGAGACTTCTAAGGAAACTATCTACGAACGATCGAACCAAGCATTACACGGGAAGGACGTGGAACTAAATTCTATGCAACCAACACCTTGAAACCTTTGAGCACTTGTTCTTTGAATGTGCCTATTCTACGGTTATCCTAACAAGTGCACTCGCCTTAGGAAATTGGGCTTCCATCCTATTAACATGGGATGCTCTCATTGGCTATCTCATCAACTACCAAGGCTCTAAACTAACCAAGAACATTTTGAGTCTCACAGTTGCCACTTGCTTCTAAAAATTTTTGGAAGCTAGGAACACAAAGATGCACAAGGGTATTACCATTCCACCTAGGTCTCTTGCAAAGGACACTATCAGTCTTATTAAATCAAGACTTTCTTCTAGTAAATCCTTCATCAAAGCCACAAACTGTAATTACTATTGTAATTGGTTGGTAACTCACTAGGATGGTAGGGAACTCTTCCTTGTATCGTATCCTCATCTTTGCTCTTTAGATGATGTTACTATTTTCTGGGGTATGCCCCTTAGCAATTGTTTTTTGGTTCTTTAATACAAACAAATTTAGCAAAAATAAAGATATTTACTTTATGGATTATTATAGTCCATAATCGATATTGTAAGTTATGTAAATAGTGTTATTAAAATAAAATTTATTATTGTTATAAATTTAATGCATTTATATATAATATAATTAATATTCACTATAATTTATATCATGGGGGAACATAGTCCTAAGTTGTAAGACCCCAACTTTTATGAATAAAATAGAATTTCCTCTATTTATTATTTTGAAATAGTAAGGGTTGATTTGATTAATGTGGTTAGTTATGGGTAAAATGCACAAATATTTTAAATAAGCAAGTGGTTATAAAATATTCATTGTTGTCGGAGAATATTTGTTTGGTCGTGGAATATTCTTACTGTCAAAGAATATTCGTACAACGGTGCAGCCTTTTGTGGGCCCCATAACGAAAAATGATTAGATGAAGAAAATGACAAGTATGAGTTTTTATAAATATCGGCGTAGTTGTTCCCGTTAACACTGTTGGAATACCCGGTGGTTAAAACACAGTAATACGTTGTGTTGCACAGTAGCACACAATATTTCACCAATTATTGATTCTTACGTAAGAAGTCACTACTCAAAAATTGTTACAGTAATTACTGTTCAATATTTTATTTTATTGATTCAATAATTGCTATGTTGATATTTTATATTATTGTTGTTTCAATAATTGTCACTACACAGTATTTCCCATTATCAATGATTCATATTATTTTAATAATATTACTAGATAACATTATTGGTAATGTCTAGAAAGTTTTGTCTATGAGAGGTTATTTAATTACGCGGTAGTAAGGAGAAATCCTTACCGGAAGGCCCCCTCTTTCCTGGGAATACCCTGGTTGTTAGTATTGTGATTCTGTAATATTATTTGTGAATAATTAATTATTAATTTATATGATAAGGAAAATATTCATTTTATGTGGATATAAATGGAGAAAATTTTTTAAAGTGACAATTGTTGAAAATTGATATTTTAACTTTTCTGATAAAGTATTTCATTTAAATATATTATTATATAATAATAATATAATAATGGTGATATTTTTACAATGAATGTGTGATATATGAATAAATGAGGACGGATAGTATTTTTGTTACAAAAAATATTTATTACATGTTTTTCATGTTGGTGAACCCCATTTTGTAACTAAAATTGGATTATAGCCCGTAAAATCGTCCGTATGTGGATTTCAGTCAATTTCTGCTTGGAATTTGGAAAAACTTAAACTTACAAAGTTGTAGAGAATTGAATTTCCTATGGAATAGACATAAGATTCGAATTTTTCTGATAAAGGGCTATTTATTATGAATTATCGAAGTTCCGGAATAATTAATTTTTGAAGTTTTAATTATTTTTTTTAAGAAAAACGTTTTTATTATGTTGGTGGGCCCCACTAGTATTGCTAATGAGCTGAGACCAGTTTGTCTAAGGTGGGCGTGAATTCTTTTTAATTATATTAATATTTTATTAAATTTTCTGCTTTGGTGTTCTAAACATTTTCCTATAAATAGGGTGCTTAGGTTAAAATTGAAAATCACACAAGAAACTGAAGTTTTCTCTCTCTATATTATCGAGCGTATTTTTATGAGTATTTTGATACTTTGAGTGTTGTTATACGGTGCAAGTTCATTTCAGCGTTATATCTGATATTCCATCCAGAAGTACTATTCTTTTGAGGTAAGGGATGTTATTTTCTTATAAATGATATTATTTCTTTCAATATCATTATGCCAGAATATTGGTAAGATTTTTCTTGTAAAATTCTTGTCTTTTTGTGTCGGGGTACTATTCACGTATACAACACTATTCACGTATACGACACAATTCATGAATACGACACTATTCACAGAAAAATTAAATTTTTGTTCTTTTTCCAAGTTGTCTATTATGGGTACTATCTTTGATTGTATCCATGTCTTGATCCTTATTCTTAAATTTTACTCCACTGTGGTTTGTTATGAAGTATTTTTGAACTTAGATTGTTTAAAGTACGAATCCCTAATATTTGTCCTTTTATTTCATTGGATTCGTTTTTTTAAAAATATTTTTCATCATCCTCAGTCCTAAATGATGATATTGCTGAATATCTTTGGCCTGTAGTGCAAAGATGAATGATTTTCTGATGAATATCTTTGGCCCGTAGTGCAAAGATGAACATGTGTTGAGATGAATATGACCAACTGATAAATATCTTTGGCCTGTAGTGAAAAGATGAATATTTGATGATGTTGTAAGGATAAAATATTGATGATGGACTTTAAAATCAAAGAAGATAGTAGATTTCATTCTCTACTTAACTCTTATAATGAATTGTTACTTCCGCTGCGAATATTGATCTAAAACTTGTTGTCTATTATATTCTATCAGATTTTTCCCTGTTGAGGACTAACGATAATTTGTTCTATATTATCTTAGTCATAATGTTCTTTACTGGGCTAGTTGAGCTCACCCTTTTCTTTTTTGTTCCATTTTTCTTCTCAGGAAGCGAGAATATAACTGGAAGTAGTCGGGGTGTAGAATGATGGTTCTAGACAGTTGTTTAGCAGTCCTCCCTATTTTGTAAAATAGTGTATCAATACTTGTAATGAGGACTTATTTGAGTGTGGATATTGTCTAGAAGATAATATTTGTATTTAAACTCACAGTTTATGTGTTGTCGTATTTTGCACGATAATTATATAAATAAAGTTGTAGTTATTTTTGTACCATGTATTTGGCGACTCAAAATGGGTGATGTATACTGTTGGATAAAATCTAATTACGCACAACATGCAAGTATACGTGGTCAACAAGTAATAAAGTTATAAGTTGAGTATCGTTCCCATAGAGAATTATTTAATAAAAATCACCAAGTACTAACCCGTAACCAACTCAATCTTATTTAAACGAATGAATTTCAATTTATAAGTAAACTAATTCTAATTACCACTAGTTAAATTAAGATTATGGAGATTTAAGATCACAACTTCACTTATTGCTGCATTTAGGTTAACACATTTCTCATCAATTATTCTCTATCCCGAATTGTTAATCAAGAACACGAAAGTAGTATTAACCACCTCTCGATGCACTAATACCGTATTAACGTCAATCCACAATTAAGATAGAAATCTGTTAAACACCTTAATCAACTAACCCAATATATCTCTATGTGAATTACAATTGAAGAAAGTTTAAGAATAAGTTCTCGATCTGATTACATGCGATGTCAAGCATATCTCTACCTTAATATTCATCAAGATTAAGTTATTCACAAAATCATGAACACATGCTATCATGATAAGATATAAATCAATACTTCATCTCTCGAGTTCATATAGATTATCACGGTAATTGATGGCCAATCAATTAAACAATTAAGTCCAAATCATAATAGTCAATCCTCACAATAGAACTTAATAATTGATAGGGAAGCATATTAAAATAAAGTATACAATAAGATCCTTTGTAATCTCAAACAAAGAATTAGTTCATTGAATTAAAACTAAGAATCCACACTTGAAATAACATTAAAAGATAAAAATAAGAGTAAAGTAAAGAATAAATCTGTTGTCAGCAAATATCCATCTTCCTCAAGCTCCTGCTCTTGATCTTCAATGGTCTTCAAGTTGTTTTAATCTCCAAAACTATTCAGAACTAGTGTTTTGATCTAATTTACTCTAATCTAATCTAATGGAATCATATTTTTCTTTCTAATCTCCCCCTCAAACCTTGTTATTCTCCTCCTTTTATAAGCCTTTTTACATGTCTTTAAGTCCTCTTGGAAGTCCTTGAGTCAATTGGATAGAAACAATCCTTCCCGAACTTAAATTTGGCCAAAAAAACATCTTTTCTACGCTTACTTTACCGTGCTGGGTTTAACTTTCTACAGGACCCGCCTTGGCGGGGTCCTTCTTCGCTCTAGCAAATCGCTATGCCCGCCTTATTTGGTTTTACTAAGGAAAAGCCCTCCCTGGTAGGCTTCATTTTCTGTCAGAGAATCCTCTGGTAAAACGGCCATAACATTTGATCCGAGAGGAGCTACGAGGCCTGCCACCTATCAAATCGAAGATATCGACGAGTTCTACAACTTTTATTCTTTGAAGATTGAGAAATTCGGGCCGGATGAAGGTTGAAAGTTGGCTGGAAGTGACTGTTATGAAAATGGCTAAACAAAACAGCGAAGTTCGACGTCCATTGGTACAACGATCATAACTCTTGCATCCGAACTCCGATTAGAATGATTCAAGATATTCCGGAAAGCTACTAAGATGCTCTACAATGTAAGTTAAGTTCCAAGCCAACTAGATGAAGTAAACATGAAAGCCCAAATGATGTCCGGATTGTTTTTCTTTGCATTTTCTTTGCTCTTCCTTACCAATAATCGCTCACACCGCTCCCAAACATATAACCTACAAAATGAGCACAAAATGTATGAAAAGTAACTAAGACACATGAATATAAGCAACTAATTCAAGTAAAAGATACCGGATAAGTGGATATAAAATTCACTTATCAAATGCCCCCAAACTTAAACCGTTGTTTGTCCCCAAGCAACACAGCATAATGCAATGCAATGTAATGAAATGCAACTAATCTATATGCCTATGAATCCAACAGTATTGATAAACACAGTCTATTCAAACGGACTTAGAGCAATCAAGCAAACAGGACAATACTTCATATCACAACCAATCAATAATTTCCTAGTCAATCATCACGTCTTAAACTATTATTACTAGTATAGTGTGTGTGTGCTCAACAACCATGCTAATTGATATAAAATCAAATTTAACACATAACAAGTATCTTCGAAGAAATCATACAATGTAAACTCAAGAAATCCAAAAATAAGCTAGATCCAACTAAAATCAAACAAGTACCAATATCGAGGGTCAACATGGGATACTTATGCTTTATTTTTCATCTACGGGGGCTTTTTGCTCTTATTTCCCATTTTATTCATTTTTTTCTTTTTTTTTGGTTTATATACACATAGCTATGCAATATCTTATTCCTTTAGGCTTTTCAATACTACCTTAACGAGCTTTCGACCAACGACTCCCAGACTATTAAGACCTTAGGGTGCTAGGTGTAAAGATAATCCCCTCGGGCTTACTTACTCAAGTAACAAAGGCCACAAAACTAGACAAGCAAGCCACGGTGTTTATTCATACTTTTCTTCTTCTTTTTTTTCTTATATAAAGCTTATATACCCCAAATATTCCCCCAAACTTAGGTTCTTGTCTAACATTAGTCATCACTACTTATTCTTATCATTCTTTCATTCAAACTAGCATTATCCTTTAGAATCCCGTTATGTATCAATTTAAACTCAATCAATCAATAAGTTATTTTTACTATGCTATCCTTATTATACAAGTTTCAAACAGAAAAAGACTCAATTCTTAACAAGAAATCACATCAAAGCTCTAATAGTCAGTACTCTACTTGTCTACTCAATTCCAATCTCATTATTGGCCAAAATAAACTGAACTATCTAACAGCTGGAATCATGCAAGGTGAACATAGTAACTAACTATTATTTTTAAATTTTTGAATTTTTTTTGATTTTTTTAATAATGAACCTAAACTATATTAACAACATATGCAAAATAACATAACATAAACATAAAACTAAACATGCAATAACGAACTAAACTAAACTCCCCCAAACTTAGAAATTACAATGTCCTCATTGTAAGAATATAGCGATAAGTAGAAGAGAACTTCCCTGTAATCAGCTAAGCGTGAGTTAATGGCGGCGACGATCATTTTCTTATCCATTGAACCTCCAATACCTACAATGAAGAGACAACGTGGATTAGATTATAAGAGAGCTTAATAAGCAAATTAATTCCTATCTACTAAATAAACTAGTAAAGCATATAAATATAAAAATTCCTAGGTTGCCTCCCAGTCAGCGCTTGATTTATGGTCTTTCAGCCTGACTTTGTATGGTCAATGCTATCCAATTCCTCTTCAAAAGTTGAGGAACCCTCCATCCATCAGAAATAATATAGCTTTTGGTAGGTTCCCATTTACGATGGCCAATGCATCAAAGTCACCTAGCATGCTCTGATTTGGTATGATCTCAATCAAGAACGTCCCACAGCTAGGTGTTTTCTCCGTTGTGTATGTGATCACTTTGGGGCATGGAAGCTTGTCACACACACTGGGCTCTTCGCTATCTTCTCTTTCTCTTCCCACCATGGATTGAAAATTGTACTCACTCTTATGTCAACAAGAGCTTCGCCGACGACATGACTACCAAGTGGGCATGATTTTACAAATCTGACCAACTCTTAAATCTTTGGTGGAGACCCATTTAGATCTTCGTGGACCTCTATTTCATTATCCCCAATTGTCTCCACTCTTCCTATATCTTGTGGCTCATCCAGTTGCAGATATGGTTCAGGTTCTCTGTCAATTTCGTCATCCATGTCATAAAACCGAGTGTTTGGAGGAAGGTTACTTACGGCTTTGGTCATTTGCTCTATCTGATCCGCAAGATTTTGAATTGACCTCACTTGATTACTCATCTGATCCGCAAAATTTTGAATTGACCTCGCTTGATTAATCCTTCTCTCCTCATTCGATGCTACGAACTTGGACGACAATTCCTCCAACCTTGAATTATCTGTCTCAGTCTCGGAAGCCATGTATTGAGGACCATTGGTTGAGGTAGTGATGAGTTGTTCCATCCGATTATTAAAATTTTGGATTGACAGCTCCTGACTCCTTATCAGCTTTTCTTTTTCTGCTATACTCCTTAACATGAATTCCTTAAACTCTGAATTGTCTTCTTGTCGCCTTAGAGGTGAATATGAGAATTCCGTCGTGTATGTTGGACTTGGATCATATAATTGATCTTGATGACTATGGCTCCATGAAAAATCCGGGTGATACCCCCAATCCTGATAATAGTTGTTAGGATAGACATAATTATTGGCGTAATCACCACCATACTGTACCGGCTCGAAACTGATGGCGCACTGATGACTCATATGATTTCCAGCATAATAATCACAGGTAACCGCCACACTTTGATGATGTTGAGCTTCAAAAGCATCTAACCTCCTTGAAATTGTCTCAATCTGTGCTGACAATGCAGAAAGTGTCGCGAGTCTGTCAATCTCCGCTCCCCTTGGCTGAGTCATTCTTGCCATCCTTCGACTCCGTTGGGCTGTGATAACCTCCAACGTCTTCGAAGTTGCCTCAATTTGTATTGGCTCCATAGAAGATGTATTAAGTCCATCAATCTCTGTTTCCCTTGGTTGAGTCATGTTTGTGTATGGCCATTGATACGCAAAGTCATCCATGGTACCTGAAAAGAGAGAAATATAAGAAGAGAGTTAAAACTAAAAAATAAAAATGTTTAAATTAAGACTATTTTGATTGAAATTATTATTGGTAAAAAATATTAAACTAATTCCCCAGCAACGGTGCCAAAAACTTGTTGGGTAAAATCTAATTACGCACAACATGCAAGTATACGTGGTCAACAAGTAATAAAGTGATAAGTTGAGTATCGTTCCCACAGAGAATTATTTAATAAAAATCACCAAGTACTAACCCGTAACCAACTCACTCTTATTTAAACGAATGAATTTCAATTTATAAGTAAACTAATTCTAATTACCACTAGTTAAATTAAGATTATGGAGATTTAAGATCACAACTTCACTTATTGTTGTATTTAGGTTAAAAAACTTCTCATCAATTATTCTCTATCCCGAATTGTTAATCAAGAACACGAAAGTAGTATTAACCACCTCTCGATGCACTAATAACGTATTAACGTTAATCCACAATTAAGATAGAAATCAGTTAAACACCTTAATCAACTAACTCACTATATCTTTATGTGAATTACAATTGAAGAAAGTTTAAGAATAAGTTCTCTATCCGATTACATGCGATGTCAAGCATATCTCTACCTTAACATTCATCAAGATTAAGCTATTCACAAAATCATGAACACATGCTATCATGATAAGATCTAAATCAATACTTCATCTCTCGAGTTCATATAGATTATCACGGTAATTGATGGCCAATCAATTAAATAATTAAGTCCAAATCATAATAGACAATCCTCACAAATAGAACTTAATAATTGATAGGGAAGCATATTAAAATAAACTACACAATAAGATCCATTGTAATCTCAAACAAAGAATTAGTTCATTGAATTAAAACTAAGAATTCACACTTGAAATAACATTAAAAGATAAAAATAAGAGTAGAGTAAAGAATAAATCTGTTGTCAGAAAATCTCCATCTTCCTCAAGCTCCTGCTCTTGATCTTCAATGGTCTTCAAGTTGCTTCAATCTCCAAAACTATTTAGAACTAATGTTTTGATCTAATTTACTCTAATCTAATCTAATCTAATGGAATCATATTTTTCTCTCTAATCTCCCCCTCAAACCTTGTTATTTTCCTCCTTTTATAAGCCTTCTTACATGTCTTTAAGTCCTCTTGGAAGTCCTTGAGTCAATTGGATCGAAACAATCCTTCCTGAACTCAAATTTGGCCAAAAAAACATCTTTTCTGCGTACCCCCACCCCGGCGGGGGTTTAGGCTTGCACAGGACCTGCCCCGGCGGGGGTCCTTACTGTCTAGCAGCTGCTATGCCCTCCTCAGTAGGGGTTTTACTAAGGAAAAGCCCGCCCCGGCAGGCTTCATTTTCTATCACAACATCCTCTGGTAAAACGGCCATAACGTTTGATCCGGAAGAGCTACGAGGTCTGCCACCTATCAAATCGAAGATATCGACGAGTTCTACAACTTTCATTCTTTGAGGATTGAGAAATTCTGGCCGGCTGAAGGTTGAAATTTGGCTGGAAGTGACTGCTATGAAAATGGCTAACCAAAACAGCGAAGTTCGACGTCCGTTGGTACAACGATCATAACTCTTGCATCCGAACTCCGATTAGAATGATTCAAGATGTTCCGGAAAGCTACTAAGATGCTCTACAATGTAAGCTAAGTTTCAAGCCAACTAGATGAAGTAAACATGAAATCCCAAATGATGTTCCGATTGCTTTTCTTTGCATTTTCTTTGCTCTTCCTTACCAATAATCGCTCAGACCGCTCCCAAACATATAACCTACAAAATGAACACAAAATACATGAAAAGTAACTAAGACACATGAATATAAGCAACTAATTCAAGTAAAAGATACCAGATAAGTGGATATAAAATCCACTTATCATATACTTATTTTGGGGGCGTCACATAAGTAACGTTAAATTAATATAAATATTCAAATCCCAAGAATATTTTTTTTTTCAAATAAACATAATCCTAAAGTTTTGACCGTAAAAATTCCATGCAATCCTAAATCATTTAAAATATAAAAAAACTATATGCAGATGTGATATGATAAGTGAAACAGACGTTTTCTACCTAAGATCATTCAGTCATATAGATGATATAGATGATATATCAATGTTGAAATTAATATTTTGTTTACTGAATTACATGAAATTTAACCCAATTCTATATATGGAGTGGAATGGGATGAATAAAATATTTATGAACGAAAAAATTTAAAATTTTGGAACATAGGTTGTCTTTTAAATATTTGTACAATAATTATTAATAAAAATAAAGTAAATCAAATTGAATTGTCTTAATTTTTTAATATAATTAACCACACGTTTATATTTGACAAATATTTAAGTTTCATAACATGATTTTAATTTTTAACACTTATTAACAATTATATATATATATATATATATATATGACGATAAATTTATATCAATATTAAAAATAACTTGCGTATGTGTTACATTGATAAGAAGAAAAAAAGAATGAAATCACATATATATTACTATTCTATCTTATTGTTTATGCAAAACATATTCTTTATAAATTAGTAGTCATATAAATAATTATTACAAGTTCCATTATCACGCTACTATTACCACCTCTTAATTTCATACTTGAGCCATTTCAATACTAAATAATTAATCATCTAAATAATACTCCTAATAAACTCCATAATTTGACTTTTATGGTCAAATTATCAATTTTAAAATTATTTATTAAAATATTTATACATAAATTTTAAATTCGAATCTTGACAATTGTAGTAAATTCTCCATAATTTATTACGATCATAAGCGATAGACGTGTATATTTTTTAAAAAAATATTAATTTAAAAATGGTCAATTTCACGTAACAAAATCAAATGAAGACGTTAAATATAGGACGAAGAGTACTAATTATCTAAAAATAATAATAATTATTTATTAAATTAACAATATTGTTATGTATTTTTAATAAATATCATGTATATCACAAGTCCAAAGATTGAAAAGAATTTTTTTTCATCTCTAATATTACAAACATGTAAAAAAGTGTTAAATTTTCCTTTACTTATATTTAGTCTAAGAGACATTGATATTAATTAATGTAAGACACAATATTATTATACTTTCTCCCGCTATAATTTTCTCTCCAATATATTATATTTCCCTCCCAAAATTGTTTAGCGCTAGGATATATCATATTTCGCTCCCAAAATTGTTAAGCGCTAGGCTATATCAGATTTCGCTCCAATTAATATATCATCCTTTCTTCTCATCCAGTTCTCATTCACTTATTCCCAAAATAAGTCGCTAGTTCTCCTCTCCAGCGTCAACTGTCGAGGTTTTTTTTTGAAGGTCAGATCCTTTCTTCTCATTCACTTCGATTTATATTGTTGTTTGTTTTTATAATCAGTTTATTTGTGATAATGTTGTATATGGAGTAAATATCATGGATTATTTATGGAACGATATGGTTTATGTTTTGATTTTGGTCTACCGAACTGAGTTTATGTACTTCTCTTCATGTGCCTTTGGAGGTAAAATATAGGTTTTACTCTCTTGTCTGTATTAATAGTTCTTGAATGTAAAAGAGATTTACATTTCCATTTAGCTAATCCATTTTAGATTTGACATAACTATTGTTGTTGCTAGTAAAATTAAGTAGTGAAATATTCCACTCATTTTATCTAATTGATTTGGGTTTCATTGTTTAGTGCTGATATACTTGAAAAAATGAATCAGCTTCTTTTCGATGTGTGAATTTAGGCATGCATGGTGAACCTAATTATGATTTTGAGATGTACGACATGCTTAAGTATTACTTTTTAGTACTATACATGTCTTATTTACTAATACGTATAACTGATCTGATTATGTATTCAAAAATTTACTCATCTTGCATAATTAGTACTTCAAAATGTCTGGCCTTGGATTTAAGAAGAAAGGAGCAGCTCAAACAAGAAAATATTTAGCCTCGCAAAATGTTGAGGTCTTTGAGGATAATGAAGAAGTTGAACTAAACTAAACTGAAGGTTCAAATCCTCATGTAAAAAGAAGAATTATGCTGACATCAAGTCCTCCAAGAAGCCCAATCACAAGATCACGAATTATGCTGACACCAAGTCCTCCAAGAAGCCCAATCACAAGATCACAAACTCGATCTGCTCAACCATCACCTATGGGTCGAATAAGCAAATTACGTTCAATGATTGCACATTCACCGAATGCTAATGATGGTCATGCGAATGAAGTGCGTACTCCCATTTCTACCTCGATGCAACGTACTAATGACACTATAGTTGGTGAAAATTCTACCCCAGCAACAGAATATGGCCCGACACCAATGCCCAATGAGCAAGGGTCTTCACAATGTGAGTTTTATATAAACCTAGTTAGTAGACATATGTTATACACGTGTGTGTGTGTGTGTGTGTATATATATATACATGATATACATAATTATTATTTTCTTATTAATTTGTTTTTCCTTTTACTTGTTGACATCTAATATTTTGAATAATTTTAGCTTCAACAAAGAAAATACGCGGACCTACTCATGGTATTGGTCTTGAGAAACTCACCAAGTCAAAAGGAAAGAAGTTGGTTATCAATGTGTAACCTAGTAAAGGAAGGCTCATAGATCCTACAGAATCTGCTAAGTTGTTGTCATAGATATGATTGATGGTTCACCAGCACCTCCCAATGAATACCAAGTTCAAGGATATTACAGAGGGAGTAATTAAAGAATTATTGTCAAGGGTTGAAGTTAGATGCATAATATTAAATTATGTCAAATATTGTTATTCATAGTTGAGTCTGCATTTGTCCTTTTTGGTAATTAGTTTTTGTTTTATGCCTTGTCTATAAATCCATGGAGAATGACACTCATTAGGATACATGAGTTGTTAGATAAAAGGTGTGAGTAATAGTTAAATTCATGGATTAGAGTTTAAAAGGCTAATTTTGCCATTTTTTGTCTCATGAACTAGTTAATTTTGCTGGATTATTTTTTTCTTTAGGCTTACTTCAATATCGACCTTTCTAAACCTCACGTGAAGCGTGTTGCACTTGGAATAATGAAGGATAAGAATAGAGGGCAGAGGTGTAAGCTTTATAAATTATTCAAAACTTTTCAATCAACCGAAGATGCTAAAAAAAATCCTCCAAACAACATTGATATTGCCAAGTGGACTGAAATGTGTGATTATTGGACATTGCCAAAATTTATTGTATGATTATTCTAACTTTAATCATTTATTTTATATGCTTATTATTTTCAATTTTTTTTAAAAGATTAGATTTTTATTATTTGTTCAATGATTTTTTTTCCAGCATCGCTCAGAAATAAACAAAAAAAATCGAGGCAATAATGCCATTCACAGTGGAGGGTTAAAACCATTTGTCGTTCATCATTCTGAGAAGGTATGTAATTATATATGTTCAAAATCATTCTTGTGTGAACCAACCTATTATTTTAAGCAAGTAAGATCTTTTAAGATCGCCTAATAGGCCATTGAGTGTTTAATTTTACTAAACTGGTCTACTAAACCCACCATACCCATAAGACATAGCTCACTTGCGGCTAGGAATGGGGGTTGAGAAATTCCTGAAAATGGCATTTGCATCGGCATACTGTTTGGAAGGGTTTCTGGCATGGGTTGAGAAGGGTTTTGCTGCTTGACTAGACATATTAGGAGGATAAACAGCAGATGATGTGGGCCTAACTTGAGCCTGCAAAGATGTTTGTTGCGGTGGTTGACACTGCTGAGAAAACTTCTAGGACCACTAAGCCTTATACTACGGTAACAAGTGATTTTATGGAGTCAAATTTACTTGAGATTGTGTAAGCCTTATAAGCTATGCTTGAAACTAGAAAACCGGGATACTTAAGCCTTAATTCATATTCCTTGTACATAAAATTATACAATAATGCTCTCGTTATTAATTATTCTAATTTGATTTTCAGGGAGATCCAATTGAAGGTTACAAGAGCACACATCAGAAAAAGGAAGCAAACGACTGGATACAACCTGAAAATGAAGCTGTATACGTAAGTTATACAAACCTTTATCTTATTTTTAAATTTGGGATTATATAATGAATTAGTTGCATTTGATGTTAATTTCTCAGAATGAAATTAAATTACTTGAGTCTGAATGCACCTCTAAGATGAACGCAGAATCTAGAAATTTTGACAATAATGACAAAAGGGAGATTATGACTCGAGTGTTGGGTAAAAAGGCATGGAGATTGATTGGCTTTGGATTTGGACCTCGAGCAGGGAAGTCTTCGTATATCGATAAAGAAAAAGTTGCATTGGCAGCAGAGTTAGAAGCGTCTCACAAAAAAATGAAGAGCTTGAAGAAACCATTCAGGCACAAGGAAAACGGATGGACAATATTGAGAATTTACTTAACAAGTTAGCCGACAATCCACAATTTCTATAGTTAATTCAAAGGCAACTTGAGATCTCGAGGGACGAAAGAGTGGAAACAACTCTTGATCGATATTTATGGACATTCAAAACTGTTAGAACTTTTGTTGTGGACATTACAAAATCTTGGATATTAATGTTGAACTTTATGTTAAACTTAATAAATCAGTAATTTGTAGTATAATGGATGGTATTTGGATTTTGATTTTCTAATTTTGGTTTAATATGATGCAAAGATTTGATTTAGCTAATCTATTGTTGTAGTTGATGGTTTTCTATTGTTACAGTTCTTAACTTGTTTCAGGCCAAAAATTGGTTGGTTTTGTCTATATTTTCTGTTGTTGGACTATCTTACTCTGAATTTGTTAATTTGTTTGGACTATCTTAACTTGTATATGCCTCTTGGGTCCCATAATTTTTCAAATTCAGTATTGCTAGAATATGGGTTCATCAACATTACTATGTATTATTATTGAAGCTGATCCGGAGGCTTTGCGTGATAAGCTTGTTCAAACTGCTATTGAAGGAAGGTTCCGCGACTCTTCTATATCTGTTACAGAAATAGCTCTCGAACTTGTTGGTCGGCATATTACCTCACATCCTGATGTTGGTTTGAAGGTATTTACAAAGTATTGGTAAGTTGTATCATCTGCACTAGCAATTGGATGGCTTGATATTGTGGTATGTATTGCGTCCCAGTTATAAATTATATTTAACATCTCACTAGCAATTGGTTGGCTTCAACTCTAGTTACCTACAGTTGTTTGATGAATTGATTATGTCAAAACACTCACCTATTCTTCTCAAAATTTCTCAATCTCAGTCTTCTACTGTTGTCTCCAATTTCATCATAGCCTGTTGCTGCAGATTGGGTCTAGCTGGTGCTGTTGTGTTTTGTTGTTGATTTGCAGGTTGCTGCTGGGCTTTGTTTTTGAGGGGCTGGTGTTTGGTATGGTATTTGAGATTTTTTGTCTCGAGCTTGATTGCATTTTGGGGCATTTTATGGCAACCTATCCGCGATTTTGGGGTATAGGTGTTGTAGGTGTTCTTCTTTGCATCCTTTGGTTCTTTGCATTGTCTCATCGTTAGCACTCTTTTGCTCCAGTTGATTTCGCGTCTGGATACCACGTCATTTACCCCTTTCGAACTAGAATTTTCACTGTAATATTTAGTTCTTAGATTTTAGCCAATTTTGAAGGTTTCTAATTATTCTTATTGATGGATTGGAAATTGGGTTCAGTAAATCTATTTAATTAATATAAGCTACCCTCTTTATAATTTAATGTTTCTCAGTAAAGTTGGGTCTGATACTGCTTGATTATCTCTAATTTGCAGAGCTAGAACAGAGCTCAAATAAGAAAACTTGATCTGTTTTGCCCATTAAAAAAAGTGGCAAATATGGGAGCTTGTGGATCAAAACCGATAGGCTGTGGAATGGGTATTTGAAGGAATAATAGAAGCCGTGGAAGAGTAACAAAGACACCCTCTTTATCTCACAAGCTCAATAAAGTGGATCCTTCTTCTGTTTCAAGATCGCAAATACTGCAATCATGCATATCAAGGTAATCTATTTAATTTAGTTTCTGGTAAATGATACTGGGTGATATAGTTTGTGTTTTCTTGATGGTAAACATTATCCAAGGAATCACCTTTCCAGATGCTATAAAATTTGTTAAAGTTTTTGGAGGACAGTTTATTGGACAGGCATGATTTTGCTCAATTTATTTCCTAATCTTTTTTCACGCCGCTTTTTTACAAGAAAAATATGGTGCTAAATATGTGACATGCAGTTAAAGTACACTATACAAACAATGGTTCCCTTTACTTGCATGCACGAGGACATACTCGACAACCCAATATGTGGAGAGTTTTAAATTCAAACTAGAAAGGAAAATGTTGTACAATCAGTGATAAATTTTTAGATATACAAAATGAATATTCTTTCTTTGGAATTTACTGATTACACTTGATATTTTAATGTTAAGGTAATCATAATTTTATGTTTTTCATGGACCTGTAATGGCCAAATTATTGATTTTCTTAAAGCTTTTCCTTTTCTTTTTGTCTCATCGGACATCTTTGTTGCATATACGTTACATGAAAATTTCCAAACTAGTACCATTCTTACATTTGTGACTTTAAAGTATCTCGAATTAATTACTTATCCATTAGTAAATAAAAGTTCCCATATCCCTTGATATTCGTGTCGCATTACCATTTTAGTTCTTCTTGTTTATGACCTGACAAGTTGATGGAAGTTGCATTCTCGTAGTCAATGATCTTACCACTTGAAGGGTAGTTTGTTGTCTCACTTGTTATTTATGAGATGCGTGTAGAGTTGGAGTTATTAAAAATGTCTATTCCTTTAGCCTCAGTTTCGTAAACACTTAATATGAAACTTATACCAAGTTCTTCAGAATATTTATAGTTATGATGGTCTTGACTTTGTAGGCACTGGTTGCAGCATCAAAAATTGTTGATTGACTTAAGATTATTCACAGTTTGCATGTTTACCGTGAGACCCCAAATTTTATGAATAAAGATTTAAATTTCTCGAAATAATTTTTTGAATATTATGGTGTGGATTTGATATAATGTTATAGTTGTGGGTAATATTTATAAATTTTGCTAAGTATGCAAGTTGTTATAAAATATTCGTTTGGTTGGGAAATATTCTTTTTGTCGGGGCATATTCGTACGACAACACAATCATTGGTGAACCCCACAACAGAAGTATTGTCGTAGTTAGAAAACCATAGAATTATCTTTTTATAAAAATAACGACGAAAGTGTTATCGTTAAAACTGTTGAACTACCCGGTAGTAAAGAAATACGATGTCTGGGTTGGTTACATAGTAGCACACGGTATTGATTATTGATGTTTACGTAAGAAGTCACTCAGTTATACTCAATTATTACTACAGTAATTGTTGCATCATATCTCTCATATTATTGATTCAATTATTGTAACAGTATCATCTTTATAATATGTTATATTATTAAATCAATAATTGAGACGGCAAAGTTATTCATATTATTATTTGCAATATTGACAATGTCTAGAAGTTCTGTCAAGGAGAGGTTTGGTCACCTAATTGCGCGCCCAAAGGGAGAAAATCCTTACGGAAAGGCCCCTCTTTCCTAGGAACGACCTGGTTGTTAAATATTGTGAGTTATAATATTAATGATGAATAAGTTCGTGTTAATTAAAGATGAAATTGATAGTTTCATTGTTTTGGAATTATTAGTGTTAGTGGAAATCAACATTTATTTCGATATTAATTGATGTCTAGTGGTTATATTGACCAATCGGGTAACTAACCGGATAAATGAGCAATTAATTTCTATTAATTCACATGATTATAACTATGTGTTTATATGTGTGTACTATTGATTCACATGATTTACTATTAGGGGAGTTAGTGCAAGATTGATAATACTTGCATGACTAAATTAAAAATGGAGGTATAATTGAAGGTACTATACTATAATTAATTTTTTCACATGTTTAGAACTATTGAGTCACATTATTTACTATTGATTCACATGATTTACTATTAGGGGAGGTGGTACAAGTTTGATAATACTTGTAGGACTAAATTAAAAATGAAGAAAAAGAGGAAGGTATTATATTCTAATATTTTGAGCCCCAAAACGTGCAATTATTGAAACGTGCAATTCATGAGTTACTATTCATAGGATACTATTCAGCCGAATATTATTCACTCGGGTATTTGGGGTATTTTTTGTGTCGGGATACTATTCACTGGGTATTATTCATGATTAATTCTTTTCTGTCCAAATTATTTTTTGTACATGAATATTATTCTTGAATTTTACTCTACAAAGCAGTATCATGTTGACAATTTGGACTTTATTGATTTCTGGATAAATTAGATTATAAATCTTTAAAATTTATCTTTAAACTTGTTTTATTGAATTATTATGTCATTGTCATCATCTTCTTGCTTATATTGTGATGAAAGTCATCTTTGGCCTACGTGCATAGATGGACTTGGTATGATTATGACCAGAGATTATTCGGTATAATCATGACCGTAATGTAACGAATGATGTGGTAAAAGTCCTCATTGGCCTGTAGTTCATTGATGGACAGTTGTTGGTATGATTATGACCAGAGATTATTTGGTATAATCATGACCATTGATGATTACAGGAATATCTTTAGCCGTGATGCAGGGATGATTCGATTTTATTTATTAAGTAGGAGTCTCAAATGATAAAGTTGATGAAAAACTTTTTAAATCATAGAAGATAGTAGATTTTATACTCTACTTGACTCTTCTAATGGATTGCTTATTCCGCTGCAATTGTTGATCTAAAACTTGTTGTCTATTGTATTCTATCAGTTGTTATACTGTTGAAGGCTAAGGATAATTTATTCTGCATTATCTTAGTCATAATATTTCTTATTGGGCTAGTTGAGCTCACCCTTTCTTTCATTGTTCTCTTCAGGAAATGGATTGACGGTCCAGATGGTTGCATTAGTAGTCCTCACTATTATATGAAATAGTGTGATAATAAATGTAATAAGATTGAATTTGAGTGTGGATATTGTCTAGATGACAATATTCGTGTTAAAACTCTTAGATTATGTCTTGTCATATTTTACACGATAGTTGTATAATTGAGTTGTATTTGGATTTTGTACCATGTATTTGGTGACTCAAGATGGGTGATGTATACCTATTTTGGGGGCGTCATAGTTGGTATCAAAGCTTAGGAATATGATCCCTGACTAAGATGTGAGACTCGAACTAGGAGGGGAGAGACGGAGAATTTCTTCGCTAGTATGACCTACCTGAGTTTATTTGGTATTTAATTGGTCAGTCAGAGTATAGGGATAATATGTGACATGTCAATTAACCCTTGTTTTGTGATAGTGTTTGCGAATGACATCTAAAAATATTGAGATAAGCAATAAAGCACATGAGACCGTTGAGTCAGCTTAACCAAAAGGTAACGACCAACAACACGATAATAATCGTACCGGTGGCAACGGCCATCTGAACAATGGGAAATTATCATGCCAAGAATGGTAACCTCAACATTAATTCCTTCAATTATATCCACATAAAATATATATTTCATTATCATATAAATAAATAATTAATTATTCACAAATAATATTACAGAATCACAATTATGACAACCAGGTCGTTCCATGGAAAGAGGGAGCTATCCAATAAGGATTTCTCCTTATTGGCGCGCAATTAGGTGACCAAACCTCTCCTTAGACAGAACTTTCTAGACATTGCCAATAATGCTATCTAATAATATTATTCAAATAATATGAATTATTGATCGGATAATGGGAAATATTGTGCAGAGACAACAATAATAATATAAAATATCAACGCAGCAATTATTGAATCAATAAAATAAAATATTGAACAGTAACTACTGTAACAATTATTGAGTAGTGCCTTCTTACGTACGAATCAATAATTCAACCATACTATGCAATATCGTGTGCTACTGTGAAACCACGCGTATTACTGTATTTTAACCACCGGGTATTCTAACAGTGTTAACGGTAACGATTACACCGTTATTTATAAAAACTTAAACTTGTCATTTTCTTCATCCGACAGTTATTCTGTTATGAGGCCCACGAATGGTTGCGTCGTCGTACGAATATTCCCCGACAACAAGAATATTGCACGACCAAACGAATATTCCCCGACAAAAATGAATATTTTATAACAACTTGCTTATTTTGTAAAATTTGCACATTTCACCCATAACTAAAGTATTATATCAAATTAACTCCTTAATATTTCAAGATAATAAATAGAGAAAATTTAATTTTATTCATAATAAGTTGGGGTCTTACATCCTCCACTCCTTATGAAATTTCGTCCTCGAAATTGACGTACGTACCTGGTGTTTCGAAAAGGTGAGGGTACCTTGCTTTCATTTTCGATTCCAATTCCCAGGTCATTTCTTCAATAGCATGGTTCCTCCACAAAACCTTAACTTGTGGTATAACCTTGGTGCGTAGGACATGCTCTTTCCTATCCAAGATCTTAACAGGTACCTCATCGTAAGTTAAATCTTCGGCTATCTCGTCTAGTTCTAACTTAATAATGTGGTTTGGATCTTTCACAAATTTACGAAGCATAGATATGTGAAAAACATTATGAACACGAGACATGCTTGGAGGTAACGCGAGTCTATAGGCCACATTTCCTACTCGGTCAAGAATCTGAAATGTACCAATAAATCATGGATTGAGCTTTCCTCTCTTCCCGAATCGTGTAACTTCCTTCCATGGAGCAATACGTAACAGTACATGATCCTCAATACCAAATTCCACGTCCTTTCGATGAAGATCTGCATAACTCTTTTGTCGATCCTGTGCCATTTGTATACATTGTCGAATCGTTTGGATCTTTTCCGTAGTCATATGTACCAACTCTGGTCCCAACAATGTTGCTTCACCCACCTCATCCCAACATACTGGAGAGTGACACTTTCATTCATACAAGGCTTCAAATGAATCCGTACCTATACTAGCCTGATAACTATTGTTGTAGGAGAATTCCACTAGTGGTAAATACTTATCCCAACTCCCTTTGAAGTCTAGGACACAAAGTCTTAATAGATCTTCAAGAGTTTGAATAGTCCTCTTTGATTGTCCGTCCGGTTTGAGGATGGTATGCCAAGCCAATCAAATCCGTGCCCATAGCTTTTATGTGAAGCTAACCCAAAATCGTGAAGTGAATCTTGGGTCACGATCTGAAACTATGGATACTGGCATACCATGCAATCTCACAATCTCATTCACATATATACTAGCAAGACGTTCAAGGGGATAAGTCTCACGTATAGGCAGGAAATGAGCCGACTTGGTTAATCTATCAACAATAACCCAAATCGCATCTATACCTTGAAAAACCTTGGGAAGACCCGTAGCGAAATACATAGTAATGTGTTCCCACTTCCATTTTGGAATCTCAAGTGGTTGCAATGGACCCTTTGGAAATTGATGCTCTGCCTTTACACGTTGACAGGTTAAACACCTCGAGATAAACTCCGCGATCTCTCTTTTCATGTTGTTCCACCAAAATGTATGTTGAAGATCATGATACATTTTGGTACTCCCAGGATGGATTGCAAATGGTGTGTTATGTGCCTCCATTATCATTCTATGCTTCAAGTCAGGATCATTAGGAACGCAAAGTCAGGAGTTGACTCGAAGTATTCCTTCTTCATCGATTCCTGCTTCTGGAATAGCACCTTCTTGCACTTTCTTCTTCATACGCATCAGCCCCAGGTCCGTAGCTTGAGCAGCTTTAACTTTATCGATTAAAGTCGGTTCTACTCGTATGTTTGATATCATCATGTGGGTACTTGGAGCCTTTAACTCTATTTCCATCCTTTGTAAGTAGTACAAAATGGGCTTTTATGTTAACAACATCGCAGTCGTACCCGCATATGATCTTCTACTCAATACATTAGCTACGACATTTACTTTTCCAGGATGATATTGAATGCTATGGTCGTAATCCTTCAACAGCTCGAGCCAACATCGTTGTCACATGTTCAGTTCCTTTTGGGTGAAGAAATATTTAAGGCTTTTATGATTCGTATAAATATCCACTTTCTCCCCATACAGGTAGTGTCTCCATATTTTTAACGCAAAAACAACTGCTGCCAACTACAGATCATGAGTAGGATAATTCCTCTCATATTCTTTGAGTTGTCGCGAGGCATAGGCTATGACTTTCCCATGTTGCATGAGAACACATCATAACCCTTTGCCTGAATCATCGTTGTAGATAACAAATCCATCTGAACCAGATGGTATTTTTAGAACAGGTGCCGAAATGAGTATCCTCTTAAGCTCTTGGAAACTCTTCTCGCATTCCTCGCTCCATACGAATTTTATATCTTTTCGAGTCAGCTGAGTTAACGGAGTAGCGATTCAAGAAAATCCTTCCACGAATCTCCGATAATAACCAGCTAAGCCCAAAAACCTACGCATTTCGGTTATTGACTTCTGTTGCTCCCAACTTTGTATTGTTTCAATCTTCGCCGGGTCAACAGATACTCCATGTTTTGACACCACGTGCCCAAGGAATGCTACTTCCTTAAGCCAGAACTCGCATTTCTTCATCTTGGCATATAGCTTGTTGTCACAAAGTCTTTGAAGTACCAGTTTCAAATGGTGTTCATGATCTTACTGACTTTTTGGAATAGATGAGGATGTCATCAATAAAGACAACAACGAAATGATCTAAATATTGCTTGAATACACGGTTCATCATATCCATGAAAGCATCAGAATATTAGTCAATCCAAAAGACATGACTAAGAATTCATAATGTTCGCATTCTAGTTCAAGGCGTCTTTGGAATATCCTAGTTTTAATCTTGGTGATGATATCCGAAGCGAAGATCGATCTTTGAAAAGAATTGTTGTCCTCAGAATTGGTCAAACAGGTCATCAATACGAGGTGGGGATACCTATTCTTGATGGTGACATGGTTTAATTCTCAGTAGTCGAAGACAAAGTCGCATACTCCGTGTTTCTTCTTTACAAATAAAATAAGAGCACCCCAAGGAGATGTACTAGGGACAGAATGAAACCGATGTCTAACAATTTCGTAGTTGGACTTTTAACTCCGAAGTTCAATAGAGCCATTCGATATGGGGTTTTGGAAATGGGCTTTTGTGCGGTTCAAGTTCAATAAAGAATTCAACTTCTTGTTCTGGGGGTAGACTAGGAAGTTCTTCAGGAAATACGTCAGGAAATTCATTAACAACAAGAATATTATTCAAATCGGCGTGTTTTTGTTCAAGTCCATAATATGGGCTAAGAAAGCTTGACATCCATTTTTTAATAAACGAATAGCTTTATGGCTTGATATGACAGTGACTGATTTTAGTGGTTTAGTAGCTTGAATTAGTATAATAGGTTGGTTAGGAATATGAAAACTAATAACATTACGAAAACAATTAATTTTGGCATGATGAGTGGTTAACCAATCAATCCCTAAAATCACATCAAATGCAAGTATCTTTAAAGAGATAAGATCAACATGTAATGTGATTGTGCCAAATTGGATCAAGCAAGATTTATAAACTATAGATGTAATAAAGGTTTCACCCAACGGAGTTCCAAAAGATAAGTTAAAGTCCAATTTCTCCGGAGTCAAGTTTAAACATTGAGCACAAGCAGGAGAGATAAAAGAATGGGTAAAACCAGTATCTAGTAAGGTATAAACTTCGTAAGAGTTCAAGATTAGCTTACCCGTGATCACCTCGTTCAGATTTCTCATATTTTGGCCAGTCACGACAAACGCCCTTCCTTGAACCACCGACTTTGTTTTGTCCGTAGTCGCCTTTGGTGTCGCCGTCAGTTGGACTTGACTCGATTCTGAGGAAAAAATCGGGCTATGTGATAATCTTTTCCACAATTGAAACACACCTTGGAAGGTCGTGAGCAGTTTGGACTTATGTGTCCTCCTCTCTCATGTCTGTAGCATCTAATCGGCGGTCATTCACCTCCCCTAAAATTTTTGTAGGTCTTTGGTCTTTCTTCTTGATGTCTTCCCGTCATTGTTGAATCTCCTCTTTTTGAAATTTCCACTTGACTCACCTCTCCTATTTTCATGGCCATGATTTCCACTCGAGTGGTTACCGCTTTTATCCGTATTCTTCCCTCCTCACTGGTTATCTTCACTCCGATGACTGCTGTCACCGGCATGACCGTGGTTGTGGCCCCTCGTTTGAACATACTCATTATCACGCTCTAATAATTGAGCCCTATTTACAACATCTGAATATAAAGAAAATTTATAAGAGATAAGATATTGCCAAATCTCGGGTTTTAGACCTCTCAGAAACATCCGCGTCATACGTTCCTCATTTTCTACCAAATGAGGTGCAAACCTGGATAACTCCGCGAACTTCGCCTCGTATTGGGACACCGTCATGTTATTCTGTTCTAGTTTAATAAACTCTACCTCCTTCATATGACGAATACTTTCAGAAAAGTATTTGTCATTGAACAGTTTCTAAAATTTTTCCCAAGACATGTTGAGTGCGGCTGGCTGGGTACGCTTCACAGATTCCCACAAGTAATTTGCCTCACCACAGAACATAAAGGTGGTGAATGGAACCTTCTATTCCTCCGTGCAGCCAAAGACATTGAATATCTAGGTAATTTGCATAACCCACGTTTCCGCCTTAATCGGATCGGGTTTTCCCTGCACTCGTGGTCCCAACTCCTTGAATCGCTTGGTTTGTGATAAAGCTGCAAGCGTTGCTATCATTTCCACCAAATTATTTTGTGTACGAGTCTCCCTAAATCGATTTTGTATGAACTGCAAAAAGCTTCTAAACATCGCACCATTCATCGTTTGCTCGGTAGTGTTGTTTACAGAAGGAATATTTCTTTCCTGTTGCACGGTCTTTTGGTTGGTAATCAAAGGTTGTTCCACAGTCTTATAGACTCCATTGTTAACGTTCTCAACTGCCATTCTTAAAACTGCCATAAAACAAGGGTTAATAAAACAAATTAACATATCACATAATATCCCTATATTATGACCGACCAACAAATAAGCTTAGGTAGGACACACTAGCGAAGGATTTACTCGTCTCTCCCCTTCTAGTGCTATTCCCGATCTCGCTTGAGACCATATCCTAAGCTCGATACCATTATTGTGACGCCCCCAAAATAGGTATACATCACCCATTCTGAGTCGCCAAATACATGGTACAGAAAAACAACTACAAATTTATTAATATAATTGTCGTGCAAAATACGACAACACATACTGTGAGTTTAAATATAATATTATCTTCTAGACAATATCCACACCCAAATAAAGTCCTCATTCAATTATTGATGCACTATTTTACAAAATAGTGAGGACTACTAAAAGCAACTATCTTGAATCATCACTCCATACCCTATTAGTCCTCGCTAAATTCTCACCTCACGAGAGGAAAAAATGGAACAAAAGGAAAAGGGTGAGCTCAACTAGCCCAGTAAAGAACATTATGACTAAGATAATATACAACAAATTATCCTTAGTCTTCAATAGGAAAAAATCTGATAGAATACAATAGACAACAAGTTTTAAAACAATAACTGCAGCGGAAACAACAATTCATTAAAAGAGTTAAGTAGAGAATGAAATCTACTATCATCTATGAATTTAAAAGTCCATCATCAATATTTTATCCCTGTAACATCAATCAATATACATCTTGAATCAAATATTCATCTTTGCACTACGGGCTAAAGATATTCATTTGTATCACCAGTTGGTCATGTTCATCTCAACACCTGTTCATCTTTGCACTACGGGCCAAAGATATTCATCAGGTAATCATACATCTTTGCACTACGGGCCAGAGATATTCATCAAGTATCATCATTACGGACTGAGGATGATTAAAAACATTTTAGAGAACGAATCCAGTGAGACAGAAGGACAAATATTAGGGACTCGTGTTTCGGTTTATCCAAATTCAATAATACTCCATAATAACCAAGTGTGAAGTAGAATTCAAAAATAAAGATCAAAACATGGATACAATCAAAGATAGTACCCATAAAAGACATCTGGGACGAAAAAGAGAAAATTTCATTTTTTGGTGAATAGTGTCGTATTTGTGAATAATACCCAAGTATCGTGAATAATGTCGATATCGTGAATAGTAACCCCAACACAAAAAGGTAAAAATTCCACAATAAAATTCAAAACAATATCTCAGCATAATGATATTGAAGAAAATTCATTAACAACAGGAATATTATTCAAACCTGACGTGTTTTTGTTCAAGTCTATAATATGGGCTAAGAAAGCTTAACATCCATTTTTCAATAAACAAATAGCTTTATGGCTTGATATGACAGTGACTGATTTTAGTGGTTTAGTTGCTTGAATTCGTATAACAGGTTGGTTAGGAATATGAAAACTAACAACCTTACGAAAACAATCAATTTTGGCATGATGAGTGGTTAACTAATCAATCCCTAAAATCACATTAAATGCAAGTATCTTTAAAGAGATAATATCAACAGGTAAAGTGATTGTGCCAAATTGGATCAAGCAAGATTTATAAACTGTAGATGTAATAAAGGTTTCTCCCAACGGAGTTCCAAAAGATAAGTTAAAGTCCAATTTCTCCGGAGTCAAGTTTAAACGTTGAGCACAAGCAGGAGAGATAAATGAATGGGTAAAACCGGTATCTAGTAAGGTATAAACTTCGCAAGAGTTCAAGATTAGCTTACCCGTGATCACCTCGTTCTGGTTTCTCATATTTTGGCCAGTCACGACAAACGCCCTTCCTTGAACCACCGACTTTGTTTTGTCAAGTAGTCGCATTTGGTGCCGTAGTCAGTTGGACTTGACTTTGCTCTGAGGGAAAAAATTGGGCTATGTGGATTTGTGTTTTCCATAATTGAAACACAACTTGGAAGGTTGTGAACAGTTTGGACTTATGTGTCCCTCCTCTCCGCATCTATAGCATCTAATTGGCGGTCGTTCACCTCACCTAAAATTTGTTGTTGGTGCTGGTGTTGCTGCTGATGTCTTTCCGTCATTGTTGAATCTCCACTTTTTGAAATTTCCACTTGACTCACCTCTCCTATTATCATGGCAATGATTTCAACTCGAGTGGTTACGGCTTTTATCCGTATTCTTCCCTCCTCACTGGTTATCATCGCTCCGATGATTGCTGTCACCGGTATCACGCTCTAATAATTGAGCCCTATTTACAACATCTGAATATAAAGAAAATTTATGAGAGATAAGATATTATCGAATCTCGGGTTTTAAACCTCTCAGAAACATCCGCGTCATACGTTCCTCATTTTCAACCAAATGAGGCAAAACCGATAACTCCGCGAACTTTGCCTCATCTTTGGGACACCGCTCATGTTGTTTTCGCATTCTAGTTTAATAAACTCTACACGCCATATTGAATACATTCAGGAAAGTATTTGTCATTGAAGCTTTCAAAGTTTTCCCAATACATGTTGAGTGCTGCAATTTGGGTATGCTTCATGTGATTCCCACCGGTAATTTACCTCACCACGTAACATAAAGGTGGCGAATGGAACCTACTTTCTCTCCGTGCGACCAAAGACATCGAATATCTTGGTAATTTTCTTAACTCACATTTTTGCCTTAATCGGATCGGGTTTTCCCCAGAAATCTGGTGGTCCCAACTCCTTGAACTGCTTGGCTGTGACAAACCACGCGTTGCTATCATTTCCACCTGTATTTTGTACACGAGTCTCCCTCGTCTGATTTTGCATGAACTGCAAAAAGCTTCTAAACATCGCATTATTCATCGTTTGCTCGGTAGTGTTGTTTACAGAAGGAATATTTATTTTCTGTTGCACGTTCTCTTGGTTGGTAATCAAAGGTTGTTCCACAGTCTCATAGACTCCATTGTTAACGTTCTCAGCTGCCATTCTTAAAATTGCCATAAAACAAGGGTTAATAAAATAAATTAACATATCACATAATATCCCTATATTATGACCGACCAACAAATAAGCTTAGGTAGGACACACTAGCGAAGGATTTACTCGTCTCTCCCCTCCTAGTGCTATTCCCCGATCTCCGCTAGAGACAATATTCTTAAGCTCGATACGGTAATTGTGGCACCCCCAAAATAGGTATACATCACCCATTACGAAGTCGCCAAATACACTAAGATGTAAAAATAACTACAACTTTATTAATACAATTGTCGTGCAAAATATGACAATACATCTTTGTGAGTTTAAATACAATATTATCTTCTAGACAATATCCACACCCAAATAAAGTCCTCATTAGAATTATTGATGCACTATTTTTTACAAAATAGTGAGGACTACTAAAAGCAAACTATCTTGAATCATCACTCCATACCCCGCTTAGTCCTCGCTAAATTCTCACCTCTTGAGAAGAAAAATGGAACAAAAAGGAAAAGGGTGAGCTCAACTAGCCCAGTAATGAACATTATGACTAAGATAATATACAACAAATTATCCTTAGTCTTTAATAGGTAAAATCTGATAGAATATAATAGACAACAAGTTTTAAATCAACAACTGCAGCGGAAACAACAATTCATTAGAAGAGTTAAGTAGAGAATGAAATGTACTATCATCTATGAATTTAAAAGTCCATCATCAATATTTTATCCCTGTAACATCAATCAATATACATCTTGAATCAAATATTCATCTTTGCACTACGGGCTAAAGATATTCATTTGTATCACCAGTTGGTCATGTTCATCTCAACACCTGTTCATCATTGCACTACGGGACATAGATATTCATCAGGTAATCATACATCTTTGCACTATGGGTCGGAGATATTCATCAAGTATCATCATTACGGACTTAGGATGATTAAAAACATTTTAGAGAACGAATCCAGTGACAGAAGGACAAATATTAGGGACTCGTGTTTCGGTTTATCGAAATTCAATAATACTCCCTAATAACCAAGTGTGAAGTAGAATTCAAAAAAAATATCAAAACATGGATACAATCAAAGATAGTAACCATAAAAGAAATCTGGGACGAAAAAGAGAAAATTTCATTTATTGGTGAATAGTGTCGTATTTGTGAATAGTACCGTATACGTGAATAATGTCATATACGTGAATAGTAACCCCAACACAAAAAGGTAGAAATTCCACAATAAAATTCATAACAATATCTCAGCATAATGATATTGAAGAAAATTCATTAACAACAGGAATATTATTCAAATCAGACGTGTTTTTGTTTAAGTCCATAATATGGGCTAAGAAAGCTTCACATCCATTTTTTAATAAACGAATAGCTTTATGGCTTGATATGACAGTGACTGATTTTAGTGGTTTAGTTGCTTGAATTCGTATAACAGGTTGGTTAGGAATATGAAAACTAACAACCTTACGAAAATAATCAATTTTGGCATGATGAGTGGTTAACCAATCAATCCCTAAAATCACATCAAATGCAAGTATCTTTAAAGAGATAATATCAACAGGTAATATGATTGTGCCAAATTGGATTAAGCAAGATTTATAAACTGTAGATGTAATAAAGGTTTCACCCAACGGAGTTCCAACAAATAAGTTAAAGTCTAATTTCTCTGGAGTTAAGTTTAAACATTGAGCACAAGCAGGAGAGATAAAAGAATGGGTAAAACCGGTATCTAGTAAGGTATAAAATTCGTAAGAGTTCAATATTAGCTTACCCGTGATCACCTCATTTGGGTTTCTCGCAATTTGGCCAGTCACGACAAACGCCCTTCCTTGAACCATCGACTTTGTTTTGTCTGTAGTCGCCTTTGGTGCCGTCGTCCCAGTTTGACTTGACTTCGCTACCGGACAAAATTGGGCTATGTGACCGTCTTTTCCACAATTGAAACACACCTTGGAAGGCTGTGAACAGTTTGGACTTATGTGTCCCTCCTCTCCGCATTTGTAGCATCTAACTGGCGGTCGTTCACCTCCCCTAAAATTTGTTGTTGGTGCTGGTGTTGGTGCTGATGTCTTCCCATCATTGTTGAATCTCCTCTTTTTGAAATTTCCACTTGACTCACCTCTCCTATATTATGGCAACGATTTCCACTCGAGTGGTTACCACTTTTATCCGTATTCTTCCCTCCTCATTGGTTATCATCGCTTCGATGACTGCTATCATCGGTACGACCCTGGTTGTAGCCCCTCGTTTGAACATACTCATTATCACGCTCTAATAATTGAGCCCTGTTTACAACATCCGAATATAAAGAAAATTTATGAGAGATAAGATATTTTAGAATCTCGGGTTTTAGACCTCTCGAAACATCCGCGTCATCGTTCCTCATTTTCTACCAAATGAGGTGCTGAAACTCGATAACTCGCGAACTTTGCCTCGTCTTTGGGACAATTGGTCATGTTGTTACTCGCTCCAATCTAATAAACTCTACCTCCTTCATATACTTGAATACTTTCGGGGAAAGTATTTGTCATTGAACAGTTTCTGAAAGTTTTACCAAGACATGTTGAGTGCGGCTGGCTGGGTACGCTTCATAGATTCCCACCAGTAATTTACCTCACCATGGAACATAAAGGTGGCGAATGGAACCTTCTGTTCCTCCGTGCAGCCAAAGACATCGAATATCTTGGTAATTTGCTTAACTCACATTTTCGCCTTAATCGGATCGGGTTTTCCCCAGAAATCTGGTGGTCCCAACTCCTTGAACTGCTTGGCTGTGACAAAACGCGCGTTGTTATCATTTCCACCCGTATTTTGTACACGAGTCTCCCTCGTCTGATTTTGCATGAACTGCAAAAAGCTTCTAAACATCGTATCATTCATCGTTTGCTCGGTAGTGTTGTTTACAGGAGGAATATTTCTTTCTGTTGTACGTTCTCTTCGTTGGTAATCAAAGGTTGTTCCACAAATCTCATAGACTCCATTGTTAACGTTCTCATTTGCCATTCTTAAAAGCGCCATAAAATAGGGGTTAATAAAACAAATTAAC